>RJWM01022411.1:12604-33839 GCA_004363535.1 Dasyprocta punctata | reverse complement strand
TTTTTTTTTTCTTTTGCTACCGGGGATTGAACTCACAACCTTGTGCTTGCCAGGCAAGCGCTTGTGTCACTGAGTTAATCCCCAGCCCAGCACTGCCATTTTCTTTTTTTTTCTTCTTTCTTTCTTTCTCTCTTTCTTTCTTCTTTCTTCTCTTTTTGCCTTTTTGAGACAGTTCAGGCTGGCCTTGAGCTCACTTTGTAGCCCAGGCTGGTCTTGAACTCCCAACGATCCTCCTGCCTCAGCCTCCTGAGTGCTGGGACTACAGGTGTGAAGCACCATGCCCGGCTAACACTGCTATTTTCTACTTAGTTTTTTCCTTCCTAATATTCTTCTCCTCTTCCACAATTTTCACAGATTGCTCTTATACTTAAAATTAATTCTATTTAAGTAAAATAATCTTTAGTTGTAATGAATAATAACAGAAGCATGTTGTCTCTATCTTATTCTATAGGGAAGAGAGCTATTCATTTGATTAAAAAGTTGCGTGAAGATAGTTCTAGCTAGTACTTAGATGTTGCACCCAAATTGCCTGTGAAAATTTATTCTGCCAGTTTTAAGAAAAATGTGACAGCGAAGTCTTGCTTCAGTCTCTGAAAATCACGTGAAATATTCATCAAGGGAGCAATGGCCTTTGTTGACAAGATAGTCTCTTCTGGAAAAAGTCCAGGGACATAATCCTTTAAAATTTTTTTTCTAACATGTTTTAGTAGAATTGAGAATTTATTAGCTTTGGAAAAGGTGTAGTAGATCTCCCATCCTTGTATAATAATTTTCTTCTTCTACATTTAGTTTTAGTTTGGTTTTGCTAGTTTTTAGGAATTACAAGAGGAGTTATCTGCATTCCCACTGGATGATTCATTTTGGATTCTACTATAATCAAATTATACCAAGGCTATGCCAATTTGCTGACAGTTTCCTCAGAGTTTCATGACATCATATTTCACAATGTCAAGTGGATCGGTAAAATGCACCTGCCTTTTTTTTTTTTTTTTTTTTTTGTACCGGGGATCGAACTCCCTGCCTGGTGCTTGCCAGGCAGGCGCTGTGCCATTAAGCTGTATCCCCCGCTGCACCTGTCTTTTAACCTTTCAGAGTAAGTGAATATTAATCTGAAGCATAAAGGTCAAATTGATTAGAGATGTTACCTTACTATCATGGCATTTAATTTGGCTTTAATTTCCTTGCCTGTAAAATAGAGGTTAGACAAAGTGATGGACCGAGGTTGCTTTGAGCATGATGCAGATTGGGTCAGTGCCTGAGTGTTATGGGGTCAGCACCAAGGCTTATGAATCCTTATACCCATCACAACTTACAACCTGTACAATAATATTTATCACTATTTTCAAATATTTGTAGATGCTATAGGATTTAATTTAATGCTACAGGATGTACTGTGAATTTATTCGAAACTATTCCGTGCACTTAAAACTATCAGTACATATTTATTCAATAAATATTTTCTACAAGATAGGGGATCATTCGACAAAATGAGCACCTGATCTACAATCTGTATTTTTTTTTTTTTGGTACCAGGGATTGAACTCACAACCTCACCCCTGCCAGGCAGATGCTTACACCACTGAGCTAAATCCCCAGCCCTATTTTTTGAGACAGGGTCTCAGTATGCAGTTCAGGCTGTCCTTGAACTCACTTTGTAGCCCAGGATGGTCTCAAGCTCATGATGATCCTCCTGCCTCAGTCTCCCGAGCACTGGGATTAAAGGTGTGCACCACCATGCCCGGCTCCTACAATCTGTATTTTTGAAAGATCATACGTTTTGCTTTCACAAAGGAAAGGTAAGATTGTATTCTGGGTCGACAATTTAACTTCTTGAGTAGCTGATTTATTTTTTCTCATTTAAAGAATGAAAATAATAATATAAGCTATTTATTATACAAATTTCATAAGTCTCAAATGCTTTGAAGAGACTACATATTTTAAAGAAATTATATGCCATTGTGATCACCACTATTATCAAGATGTTTTTATATAGTGATATAAAGGGTAATGAAGGAGTAGAAAAGATAATTCACCTATCCTCCAACCTCAATGTCAGGTAATTATGTTCAGTTCTTCTGATTTTTAAGTTCATAAGGCTTATACTTTGCTATTTGCTTCAATAATAACTTATTTAAAAAATAGAAGTGGAGGGAGTCATGTCATGGAGAATATAAAAACCATCTTCAAGGTGCCAGTGGCTTAACAGAAAAAATCTGAGCAGAAAGAAGAATTAATCACTGACTATTGCTTGTAATCCCAGCACTTGGAAGGGTGAGGCAGGAGGATCATTGTGAATTCGAGATCAGCCAGAGCTACAAAGTGAGCTCAAGTCCAGCCTGAGATGCATAGTAAGACCCTGTTTCAAAAAGGTAATAAATAAATAAATAAAATAAATCACTAACTATTGACTGAAACATAAAATATAAGAAATCTTAATTCATGAAAGCTCATTTGTAGCCATTGGAAGGTGGAAGGTTATCAGCCATAACCTATGAAAACTGATATATAAAGGAATTCCTGTCTTCCTGTCTGAACCATATTGTTGAGATAATCCACCAGAATTTGATGAAATAAAGTGCTTTATGGAAGAATTTGAATGAATAAATATAGATATATCTTCAGCTAGAATTAGAATGTTACTAGTTTGCAGCGCCTCTTAAATAACTGACTAGGGCAATACTTAATCAAAACTTCTAAAGTTGTCAGAACTTTCTTATCAGCCTCAGAAACACCACAGCTAGAGAACCCTGACATTATCAGCCTTATGATGTTATGTAACAAGAAATGTACATCAATTGTGAAGTGTCTTTCCAAAAACTGAACCTGAACATAATCAGTAGGTTGAATGAATTTAAATCTAATAAGAATTTTGTGAGAAATACAGAAGGTAAAGGAACAAGTCAAATGACACCCCAAGGGAGCAGTACATCCAATCTAGAAAGCGGATGTCATCCAGGATAATAGCCCTAGTTCTCTGATACATAAATAGCACAAAAAGAGAAGGAACTATTAGAAAATAAAGACGTAATAACAAAATGTAGTGTATGAATTTTGTTTGGATCTTAATTTGAACAAACTTGGAAAAGGACATTTTTTGAGACAATCAAGGAAATTTGAAAACTGGCTATTAAGTAGAATCTAAAAATCATTGTTAGTTAGGTAGGACAGTGATGTGGTAGCTGTACTTTAAATTTTTATTGATTAGGGATCTATATTTACAGATCATGATTTCTCAGTTTTCCATTATAATATCAAGAAGGCATAATGACAGAAGGAAAGAAAAAAGACAAAAAGAAGAGGGAACAATGATAAATGTAAAAAGATTAACAAAATTTTCATAATTGTTGAAAGTTGGGGTTCGTTATATTATTTCTCCTATTCTTTCATGTTTAAAGTTCTTGTCCATTTTCAAGTTATATTCTTGCATGTTTAAATATTTTTTAAAAAAAGAAGCCTAACAAAGAATGAGAGAAAAATTGAAAAAGTGTAGGTGAGTATGACAAGTGATACTGCTAATAAGATTACAAAACACATTAAATGGGTAATTTTCTAGTAATATAAATTGCCAGAACTGACTCAAGAAGAAATAGATAACTTACTAAATATGGCCTCTAATCATGTAAAATCGTGAAGTAAATAGTCAAAATTTCCTTCAACATTTCAAAAAGGTATCCAAAACAAAAACAAAAACTGTTTTAGAGAAGAGATGAACCTCTCTATCAGGCTTAGCATAGTCTGGATTCCAGACCTGAAGAGGTTATCACAGCAACTTTGCTAAGCAGCAAACATAACAGCTGGTTTGTCTGGAGGATGGGAAGGAGACTAGAACTGGATTCACTGGGTCCCTAAACTTATCTATAGCATTTTCATTCCTTTATTAAAAAATACATGACCAGGCATGGTGGTGCACCTCTGTAATCCTAGTGCTCAGGAGGCTGAGATGGGAATTGCTGCAAGTTCAAGTGAGTTTACCACATAGCGAGTTCAAGCCCAGCCTGAACTACACAGTGAGACCCTATCCCAAAAAAATGAAAAAACCAAAAGAAACAAAATACATGGCACACTGTTACAAAAACATTAAGGTTTGTTAACTTTGTGTGGTAGGATTATATTAATTATTTTTATTTTTCTAAGGTTTAAATTTTTCTTTAAAATATTCCACAACAAATTACATTGTTTGCAGTTCATTTTCAACAGCAGAGAAACCTATCCCTGAAGCATATTATATGTCACCAAACAGCTGTCAGATCTGGTTGGTGGTAGGAAGCCTAGAATAGACTATTCTTAGATCAAGAAATCCTAAGTAGTTCAAGTTACTACAGCTCTCGTAAACATCACCCTCTTTCTGGACTGATGAAACTGATGAAAGATTATAACATTTTCTTTTAAAAACCATTTATCCTGACTCCCCAGAGTTGAACAATTATTAATTAATTAATCACTTTAATTCCTACATACATGTTTGTCCAATGAACTTTTATGGAGTGCCTACTACATACTGTACACTCTGATCAGGGACTCCGCCTACAGGGATCAAAGACATAATCCTTACTCACACAGGGGAAGACACAAGATCAGTGCTGTGTGGTCATATTAGTGGTGTGCAGGGCTACATAGATCAGAAGTCTGTCTGTCCTAGGCTTTAACAGATCAAGGAACACAACAGTTAGATTAAGTACATTTGTTACTTGTCGCACAGAGTGGGAGGTATTGAGGAAATTAAGGAAGATGAGTCAATGAAAGAGAATAGGATATAGAAATGGGGAGAAATTTGAGGGACTACAAGTTTGGAATTATTGGAGAGGGAAGCATTGAATTTAAAAATAAATTATTGTAAGATCTTGTCTCAGAAGCCAGGACACTGAAGAATCTCAGTGCAAGGACAGTGGTGCAGCCTTGCTGGAATCACAGGTGGGTCTGGGGCATGGTCCTCAATTTGTCAGCCCATGTGTCACATTCTAGCAGGGCAGGTCTAAGAGCAGCTGATTTGTTCTGGGAACTCAGGCATGGCTTGAGAGACGATTCCTCCTAAGAAAAGGAAAGTAATGCCTATTACTCTGTGTATTCTCTGGATGAAATTTCTTATGAACTAACTCGTGTCTGGACAGACATTAGAGTGAGAACAAGGTAGAATTACTTAGTACTTAGGATGGTTAATTTTATGTGTCAATTTGCCTGAATTATGGGAAACACAATATCTGGGGACACATTATTCCCGGGTATGTCTGTGAAGGTGTTTCTGGAAGCTGTTAGCCTTTGCACAGGTGATCTGAGTAAGAAAATATCCTTACCAGTGTGGGTGGGTGTCACCCAGCCCATTGAGGGCTTAAGAGAACAAAAAAGTTGAGGAAAGATAAATTCTCTGTCTTGACTTGGCACACCTGCCTTCTCCTGCAGTTGGGCATCCTAGTTTTAGGCCTCTAGACTTTGGGACTTATACCACTGGCTTTCCTGGTTCTCTGGCCTTTGGATTCAGAATAAACTCTATCACCAGCTTTGCTGGTTCTCCAGCTTGTGGATGGCATACTGTGAGACTCCTTGGCCTCCATAATCATGTCACTAATTCCTACCAAAAAACCTTCTCTTATACATCTATACATATCCTGGTGGTTCTGATTCTCTGGAGAACTCTGGCTAGTGCAGTACTGCTTAACAAGGTGCCACACACAGGAACAGGCACACTTCCCTACTTCCCTTTCTTCCTTTGTTCCAAAGGTAAGTGTAACTTTGCTGTTTCCGGTGACCAAAGCTGTGAGACTTAGCATTGTGGTGCTAAAGGAAGGTGCCTTAAAGACACGGATAGTACCCAAGGCAGGCAGTGTCTACAGAGGACACAGTGGAGAAGTCTGGCACATGCACTGGTCCTCAGCGGGATGGTGGGACTGGAAGGCTGGCTGCAAGTGCCTGGGCAGGGGTGTAAGGTCTAGTAGAGAAGGAACAGAACAGGAGAAGAGGAAGAAGATGATGACTGATAGAACGTGGACTTTGGTAGCACAAACGGTGTATATCCATAAAGCAACAGATACAATTGGTGGCCTGAGGGATGTGTGTGTGTGTTTCTATTTTGCACTGGAAAATGGATCAAGAACCTGTGAAATGCTAGCTAGAGTAGCTTGAACCACCTCTCCCAGATAAGCTGCCCAAGTTCACTGAATACTAGCCCCTAGCAGTCCTACATTTGGTCTTACTGTAAAAGTGTAAAAGGTTAGGTTACTCCCCAGCCTGTCAAACCAGTGCCCAGTTACCCTCTGAGAAGGCACATTCCTAATCCAAGAGGAAACCCAGCCTGTAGCTTGCATCCGGCTAATCTTCACAAGGCTGCCATCACACACTTCAGTTTTCTCACTACTTTTCACAGACAGCAGAGATACATTTTCCTGATTCTTTGTGACTCTATTCTTTCTGATTTAATAGCTAAAGGATAAAGCCAAATAAACTCTTTCACAGGGAACAACAAACAATTTTGTCTAATCCTTATTATTCTTGCTGACACAGCAACTGAGTTATTCTGCCTTACAGATTTTCAGAAGAGATTCTGTAAAAACATCGTTGATCAAATTTACTAAGAAACAGGTTTCAGGTGGGTGTGTCTTGCTAGAATCATCCTAAATGGGGTTTGGCAACAGCACATCCAAGGATTGCTGAATTCTTTCTTCCCGTCAGAAAACATACCAAGGCCAATCTGAAATCTGGTGGTGTTTTGAAGGCAGATGGTATTAATTTAATAGTAAACACATTTTTGGATGTTCCCCACCCTGTAGCTATGTTTAATGTGCTGAGAAAAAGTCATTTATGTACATAATCTTATTATAGAGCAGAAATACACTTGTTCCAGAGAAAAGGAATTTAACTGGTTCCAAGTCAAATGATGTTAACAGGTGTTACTGCACCAATCCAGAACTTAAAATGGATTATTATAAATAGGAGTAACACATTTTTCTGGCTCCTGTTTCCACCTCTTATGTAAGGTTTTATACCCCTATAATGTTGCTCTTGATTATTTCTAGCCACTGCAGGGCTAGAACACAAGCAATGCCTGACATTTTCTTGCTCTTAAGCTCTGGCTCTTCTCAGCTGGCTCTTCTCTGCTCTTGAACTTGAACAGCTTAAAATGAGCTGCCAATAAGTACTGTAACTGTTGGTCAGCATTGTTGCTCTTGTCAGGCTCTGGGTCACTTTGACTGAAGGACATTACACTGCTGGTCCCGTGGATATGCTGAGGTTCATGAGATGACACATATAGGGAGACCATCGCTCTCCATTTCAGTGTTACACACTGTTGAGGCTAATTGTTGAAGAGTGAAGAGATTCTGGAATTTTACCAGTGGCCCATCTCCTCTTCCAGCACAAAGTTGGAAGGAAATAGAAGGGGGAGTAGGTCAGTATTGTCGCTAGTAGAGCGCACCTCTCAGATCCGACAGCATGGAGACTGAGGTGGGCCCAGCTGTTGTGCGCTGAAGTCGTGGTCACATCTGCACTGAGGCCACATTTCTCCGGCCTGCTCCCAGTGATGACTGAGCATGGGAGGAATACTAAGCCTGTCTCATGCCTGGGAGGCAGGAGACACATCTGACAGGTGACTTGCACTTGGGGTTTACTACCAGCCTAGTCAAATTTCCTTGGAACTGCCCTGCAGCCTGCCATGCTTTCCGCCGACCTTTCTTCCCCTTTCTGGTCTCCTTGTGGGCACGACCTGTGCTGCTGTTTGATGACTCTGTTCGCCGTTCCTTGTGTATTTGCTCCTGGGGTTATATTCTTCTCATATATTTTTCTTTGCCATATTTGGTTTCATCTTGGTACTTTTTTTCCACAGGACTGTAACTGAGCCTCCAAAACAATTCAGTGTGGTTTTTTTCTATTGTAAGATGCTTGAGCCATTTTCCCTCTCTAGTTCAAATGCCAGAGTACACCCTGTCTTTCTTCCAAGCTGACCAGAGTTGCTATTTCCATTCCTGCAATTGTCCATCAATAACCTTGTTATTTTTATTATACAGAGTGATTTACAAGCTTGATTTATAGAACCATAGATTGTTCAATCGTCTACCAGATTTCCACTCATGCCAGGGAGTCTGAAAACCTCGATTTTATCAACACATATGAAACTACCTGTCCCTCCCAGTGGGGCTCCTGTTTTTGTGCTCCTTTCCTCGTGTAACTCACAGTCATGCTTGCTGAGGTAAGGCAGATTTGGGCACATTTCCCTCCTCCACTAGACTTTGTCTTCTCCAAGCACTGGTGTTTAGTGATCGGCTGCCACAAATCAGGCACATGTCTCATTTTGGTGCTTGGTACAGATCCTGGACACAGAGAGAGAATTTCTGTAATATACTGGAGAATTGTTGTCTAGTCTTTCTGTGGCAGAACCGTGTATCTTCTTCTTTCTCAGGAGACTTCTAGGTCCTTTTACAAGTAGATTTGATTTGACCTCAACTTCTCTCATTAACATTTGCCAGGCATGCTTGGACATACCTGCCTCTTAGAAGAAATGGGATGCCATGGTGACTCAAGCCTGGCTGCTTGCTGTGTATTTGAGAGCATCGATTTTGTTTATTTGCTGCTTTAATGCACAGTTAGAGAAACAAAGGCCGGGAGTTTGGCTCAGTGACTTAATCACCTGTCTGACAGGCACGAGGTTGTGAGTTCAATCCCTGGTGCCACAAAAAACAAACAAACAAACAAAAAAAAAAAACCAAAAAAACCCTGGGACTCCTTCCCACAGTTAGAGAAACAACAGTAATACAACAAATTGACCCTGTCTTTGAAGTTAAAATTCAGTAGTGGAACAAAAGTCACACATATACTACAAATGGATAATAATATAGGTAACAAGCATTTATTTTCAACCAGGATTTATTGATCATCTGCTGCGTTTCAGTGTGTAACCAAAAGCTAAATTGTATGGAGTTCACTTTTCAGTAACATGGGCAATAAAGTTTTCCAAAATGAGGGCAAAGCATATTCTCCTGGTGTGTAAAAAACAAAAAAGTGAAATCAATAAAATTTCAAATTTTCTTCTACTACCTTATATTTTAAAGTATTGTTTGGTTGGGTTGTAAAACACACACAGGAAGCATAGTAGCACCTATATATAATCAGTAAAATATACATATTTTCTGCTGGTTATCAAGCTAAAATTTTTTATTGATAAAGTACACAGTAAGAAGAAGTAGGGTCTCTTAGGCTAGAGGATACTTTCATCGTTGTACTGAATGCATTTTGTGCAGTAGTTAGAAGTCCAGGGTTGGATTCAAAGAGTGGCTTTAAATCTCAGCTCTGCTACTTACTAACTTTTGAACTTTATCAAGGTACAGATTCTCTGAGTTTTCTTCCTCCAAGCAATGGTAACATACCCTTGTTGCACATTTAAAAATTTCTAAAAAAAAAATTGCTGAGTGTAAGTTTCAAATATTCTCACCACAAAAATAAGTATTTGAGTGATAGATATATTAATTAGCTTGATATAATTATTCCATATTGTCTTTGTAAATCATAATATCACTTTGTACACTACAATATCACTTTGTACCCCGTAAATGCATGTAATTATAGTAAATTGTCAATTTGTAGTATTTTTTAATTAAAGAAAGAAAAGTGCACAATTAGGACACAAGACCGTGTAAGGCAAATGGTATTAGAATGACCTCAGGATGAGTATAGGAATCCCAGGGTAAGAGAGCTGCCTTTCTTCTGAGATGATAAGAGAGCAGAACAAGCCGGGCGTGGTGGCACACGCCTTTAATCCCAGCACTCGGGAGGCTGAGGTAGGCGGAGCGTTGTGAGTTCGAGGCCGACTTGGGCTACAACGCGGCACAAGGCCGACCTGAGCTACATAGTGCGACCCTGCCTCAAAAAACCAGGGCCGGGAGTTTGGCTCAGTGGCTTAAGCGCCTGCCCTGGCAGGCGCGAGGCTGTGAGTTAAAAAAGAAAGCAGGACAGCTGCCTAAGAATAATAGTAAAAGGTACTGAAGATGAAGCAGACTAATGGCAGCCAGTTGAAGACTTGAGCCTCAAGCATGATAAAAAAATAAGGGCTTAAATAACAAAAATGATAATGGCCACTCCAATGTGTATTGACACTTAACCAAATAAGTATTACTTTAATCCCTACAATAACCCTGTGAGCTGGGTATATTTACCATGCTGTACAATATATCTCAAACAAAACTGATACCTCTGGTACCCTTTGACCATTATCTCCCCAATTTCCCCACCCTGAAGCCTGTGTAACCACTGTTCTGCTCTCTGTTTCTATGAGTTCAGTTGTTTCAGATTCTACCTATTAATGAGAACATTAAGGGCCTGGATCCCATGGCAATGTTATGCATGAGTTCAACTGGAAGCCTAGAGCCCACAATGATGTCTCATCCAAGTCTATTTCAAGGATCTGCACTGGGAAGGCCCAAAGGCCAGTGGTGGAAGCTAGAAGGTCTGTGCCAGCAGGTTAATCCTCCAGTGAGGATCTGCACTGGAGCCAGGAACTGACATTCAAGGTAAGGACCAGAGCTTCCCCACAAAGAACTGCATCCATCCCCAGGGAGAGCAAGGATCTGAGCTCCTCTGATGAAAACAGCCGAGTTCATATCAGGAAAATCAGCTTTACAAACTTCCCCAGGAGAAGCCGGGCGTGGTGGCACATGCCTTTAATCCCAGCACTCGGGAGGCTGAGGTAGGAGGAGCGTTGTGAGTTCGAGGCTGGCCTGGGCTATAGTGCAAGCACAAGGCTGCCCTGAGCTACACAGTGCGACCCTGCCTCAAAAAACCAGGGCCGGGAGTTTGGCTCAGTGACTTAAGCACGTCTGACAGGTGCAAGGTTGTGAGTTCAATCCCAGGTGCCACAAAAAAACTTCCCCAGGAGAATCAGCAGCAAACCTTCTTTTATATCGTTGGTAGCAATGGTAGCAATGGTAGCAATCCTTAGGTGGGTCTTCCACATCCAGACCTGTACTGATTCAGTTCAACTGGATGTTACAAGTTGACCATTAGTTAATCCACCACACCATGCTTGTTTAAAGTTTCTGTGCAAGCACCCTTATGCTTGTTTAATAGGATTTTTATCTTAAGTGATACGTAAACTATTCTCTTTTGCTGTAGTTGAGAAGTTTCACATTTGTGTAGAGAAATTTATTTATTTATTTATTTATTTGTGTAACGAATTAAAGGAAAAAAATCTAGCAGCATGATTAACTTATAGGCCAGCTGTGGTCTGTATTTGCTTTTATATACCTTGGTATAGCATGATACATTAGTAGTAGAAAACAGCAAATGACTGTATTTGGGTCTCCTTGCATGCAATCTTTAAGAGAGCTATTAGTATTCCCTTGGGGAAACAGACACTCAGAAAGGGCAATTTTCTTAATGTTCCTTTGTAAGTAGAAAATTCAAAATACAAATCCAGGATATTGTCACCCTTAAGTTCTCATGCTAACTGGGCATGGTGGTACATGTTGTATCCCAGTGCTTGGGAGGCTGAGGCAATAGGATCACTGTGTGTTTGGGGCCAGCCTGGGCTACATAGTGAAACCCTGTCACAAAAACAAAACAAAAACAAAAACAAAAAACAAAACAAAAAATTCCCACTCAGTATCAAAAAGACAAAAAACAAAAAAAGAAAAAACAAATTTTCCCCAAATGAATTATACCAAAGTGTTTGAATTGGCAGTTCTGTGTAGACCCTACCAGAGGTCACTTAAGCTTTTCATGGCCTTTTCCTGGGCTTTCCCTGGGTTCAGAAGGGCAAGCTCTTACCCTGTGATTGTGGGTGGTGCAACAGAGAGAGCTTCAAGAAACAGGGTTTCCTTTTTTGCCTTTTTTTTTTCTTGTCCTCATGCATTTGGGGCAGCAAGAAAAAAGAGCAGAAAGGTGCTTCTTTTTCTCTCAGCAGCTCTAGGACCAGCTAGATTTGAAGATGTGAAGTTGAGAAAGGCTTCATAATGATTATGCTCGTTACTGTGATGTGTGAAGAGCTTATCACCTGTCATCAAGGCCTTGGTGACTTCTCCCATTGACACAGATTTGTAGAATTCAGGGTCTCACATAACATCTTTGCTTTTCAGTTCTCAAAGTAAAAAGGGAGATAGAAGTGGAGAATGGATTAAGACAGTTTAGCAACTAATCAAGTACAAGAGCTGAGCACCGACTCTCAAAGGGTGTAATGTTTTGCATCTGAAAATGCATATGGTGATGTGGTATGGAAGATAAATACCAACTGGAGTTTCAGGGCACAGTCAATATGAATGCTGTTGTTGTTGATGCTTTTGGCCCTTTGCTAAGTTGTAGATTAATGGGTGTAGAAATTATGTCAAAGATTATATAGTATATCCTCCTTAAAGACAGAGCAGCACCTTGGAGGAAAGCTGATATGTTATGAATACTGCTAAGTCATGATAATTGCTCATAGAGAGCAAAGTATCAATAGAATAAAGTAAGGTTAATGGTAAAGGGTGAATTTGCTTTGATACTGAGGTTTGAAACTTGTTATTTTTATCTTTATAAATGACAGATGAAAACATTGATTTTTTTTAAATGCCCACAGATCCTCAGAGGTAAATTCTCCTTTAGGCCTTTAAATGGCTGTCAGACGACTTTCGGGTGGTTTACATATTTTTCTAGAGAGGGTTAGGTCAAACTGATGACCAACTAAATTCTGAATGTAATCCACGTTCTAATGAAATCACAGAAGAAACCACGGTTATGCAGAAACTTCTAAAGTCTGGGACCTGGTCAACATACTGAGCACAACAGACCTTGGTATAACATTAGATACACTTAATGACACAATGGAGATAACTCATCAATGAAGTTCAGAAAACGGTTGAATTTTCCCTCCAAATTACACTGAAATTAGCCACTTCAACTACATTGACAGTACTGGACAAATATTTGTGATGTGCTAACATCTCCCCACTGTCTTTAACATTTAAAATACGGTAGAATTAATTAATATTCCAACATGTACAAAATGGATACCTGTGGTGTAAATGCAACACTGACAAATGGTATAACATGAGTAATTTAGTTTTAAATGAATCTAAAAAGAAAAGTTTTTTTTAAGGTATCAGGTTCCTTTGTGAAAGATATATTGGGAATTTGAGATTTTATCTATGCAGTTTCAAGCATATAAATAATAAAAATAAAAGTAATACAAAGTCCCTTCCTTTTGAGTAGTAAAACTATTAGCAATTTAGTTTTTATACTTTTACATACTTTCAAATATTCTACAACAAACATATTACTTTTAATTGAACAAAAGATAAGTGGTTAAAAAAGGAACAGCTGTGACTGGATGACCAGGAAAACATTCTCAATATTTGAAACAATTTGGCAAGGGCTGGAGGCAAGAGATAGAAATCAGACTAAATTCATGGCAACAAATAACTGCCAATGTTCAATTGTGCTATAATTATTATACACTATCTGTCGTTTCTGCCAGTTATCTTTCTACAAGACAAGTGGTGGCAGAATGTTGTATTAAGATGACCCATCATTTGTTGGGCTTGTGTTGAAATGAAGAAATGGAATGGAAAATCTTTCAGTAATGCCTCTAGGGTATAGGGGATAGTGGGAAAGATTTGATTATGAGTGAAATTATGCAGATATTTTTGTTTATTGTGTTCTGGGAATGCATTATTTTGAGTGATCTTAATTGGAAATTTGGAGAGGAGATTTGTTCTGTTATCTATAAAGACAGGACTTGCTCAGAGAACCACTGTTTCTGGGGTCATGATTTAAATTGCTTCATTGATCTGCTTTCACCTTCAGTTAAACACTTCAAAGGCTCCATTTTCACCCCTAAACATCTGATTCATTGAGCACAAACTCATCTTAAAGTCTGATTTTAGCCAGTGGCTATATTTGAAAATTGCATAATTTTATTTCTTTCAGATATATCCTAGGTACCTAAATTTATTCTATAACTCACATATTCACTAATTTTGACCAATTCTCCTAACTCCAAATCTATCCAAATCACTGAGTTTTTCAGCTTGCATTTCCTACTGTCAGTTTACTGACCGAGATATACAAACCATAGCTTCCTCAGCTGTTTTGGATGAAACTGTAGATGAATGTGTAAACTTGTAGCTTAGCTGGAAAGTTATGTGTAGCAGGTGACTGGGGGGGATAGCTTTCACTGCTTGGACTGAAGTCCTTTTGAAGGCGTGCCTATGGAATGTGGGTGTGGGGGGTGTGTGTGCCTGTGTGTGGGTAAAAGGCAGAGGTAGCTCTTCACATTTCAAATAGCTAAAAACATGAGTGGTAAAATGAAGCACATTTTTGCACCTCCATATGTTGAATAGGGAGAGCAAACAAGTGCAGCACTGATTTGTTAAAATTATCTTGGTTTATGATGTTTTAAAGACACTTTGGAAATATTCATAAAGATAAAAGATAAATTTAAAATCCATATCAGCTGTAATAAAAATCACCTTGAAACAGAAGGCTTTTAAGTCTTGTGGTGTTAATACAGGTTGGCAGCCAAAGGTACAATATCTTAGTCAACATATTGCCTTGCCCCCTGCACACAAATAGCCCTGAACCTTCGGTGGTTATTCTTTGAGATGTTTCATCAGTGACATCACAGTGATTGCCACGTCTCTAGGACTACTTTAGGCACTGCCCAGAGTCCAGGAGTGCAGACTGCCTATGAGACAGCAGGAGTTGGAACCTCAATTGGAGAAAGCAAGGTGAAGCCTATTGCAGTCAAGGTATGTCCTTGACCTTCAGGTAACACAGGATTTTATGCTCATAAAGTTTGTATGTGCGTGTCTATGTGCATGTTGGAAAGGAGAGAGAAATGCTTATATTACATGATGAAATAGGTAATGATCATTTTACATGGCATTTCTTAAGATGTAAAGTGAGGCTTACTGAGTCCCATTTCTCTGTAGTATGTGTTTTCATTCTTCTAATTTTTATGATTTTTTCATGTAACACAAGAAATACTATTTCACATTGTTGTGAAGTTTCTAATGAAAGACAGTCAACATCAAACCACTAGTACAATTGATTCATAGATTTTTGGTTTTCAGTTCATTCATATGGCAATTTCTCATGTGATGAGATCCTGACTCTAGAGAAGGTTTAAAATGCATCCAAAGCTGAATAATAGAACATTGCTATTCTGAATTTCTGTATAATGTAAGCTCATTTTTCATAAAGGATATAAATGTGTTGTGAAAGTAAAGCCTACACCTTACAGTTTGCATATATGCCAATTGAATTGGGTTCACTGGAAATTCTCATCTTAATTCTTTTTGCTCTAATCATTTAAAAATACATAAAATGACAAATACTTAAGGTTGCTATAAAGTGCAAGCATTGCTAAGAAATGTGATGGTAAGGTTGTTAATTCAAGAGGATTAAAAAGATATGAAGAGTGCACAAAGCATATACACCTGAGCAGTCATTCTAAGATGACACATGTATAACTATCACTCATCAAGAAACAGGTCATCACCACCACCCCGAAGGTCCATTCAACTTTCCATTCTGACTTCTGCCCCAAAATATTGGGAACATCTAGTGCTTGCTTTTCTTTAAAAAACGCACTCCTAAACAATATGATTAAATTCCTTGTTTTTAACTTTCTGGAAATGGAGTCACATTATGTTTCTTTTTTAAATTCTTTTGTTCAACAATTGTATTCATGAGATCCACCCATTTGTTGTGTGTTACTATAGTAGTTTATGTATTTTCTTTGTTCTATAGCATTCAAATGTATACACATACCACAATTTGTATCTATTCTACTGTTTATAAACGTTTAAGTTGTTTCCAGCTTGGGTGCCTTTTGAAAATGCTGTTATGAACATCCTTGTATATGTATACTGAAGCATGTGTATTTGAATATCTATGGTAGTACTCTACTGACATTTTTAGGTATTAGGAAGAACACTTTACACCTTAATAAAAAATGCAAATTGCTTTCCATAGTAGTTGAAAATTCTTACTAACTTTATTTAGCCAGGCCAATTAACTACTACAATAACTTATTCTTACAATACTCCTGTGGAATATTCTAGTGCCACAATTCTGGTAATTAGTTCTAGTCTGCCCTTTTTAGCTCTGTCTCTAATTTCCTACATGCCATTACACAAACAACCTCTCTCTAAAAGTCAATTTCTCAGGTATAATTTTTGGAAAGGTAAAAATCGTATTACTTGCTTGAATTGTGATAGTAAACTGAACAGAACAATGAAACAGTTTCCAGCAGCATTTTTCATTTTCCATGTATATTCCTATTGAATATATATATGTGCGCATATATATATATATATATTCCATGATTCTCCTTATGTAAGAGCTTGACCTAATCAGCAAGTTTGATAGGATAATTATTTTGCTTTCCTGAATTGGGCTGTTTTTGTCCTTATCAACAGGGCTTCATAGTTTCTGCACATTTCTGCATTTCTTGAGAACTTACCAAATAAGTGAGATCAAGGTTGATTCCATTAATAAGTTTGTATGGAAGAGTCTGTCTTTGATGCTTGGACCTATTCCTTTCCTTCTGATTACCTTTCCCTCCAAACAAATGTTTGTAAATATTTTCATTGACCATTTATTATTTCCTTCATACTGAAGGCCAAAAGATAGGGTAAATGAAACAGAAATGAATAATTATTGGCTGTATTCTAAAGCAAGGATAAACAGCTTACTGGTTGGAATCATCTGGTTTGAGCCTCTGTGTTATACCAACAATTGTGTAACATAAAAGCCAACTTTCAGCTATAACTTGTGCAATTAATAATTTGGCCTATTGATGATATGGCAAATACAGTGATTATAGTTAATTTTAGATGGCAGAAAATACCATTCGTGCTCAAAACTTGCTAACAAATCTTTCTACCTCTTGAATTTCCACCCTTAGAAACAAAATATACTTTATATCTAAACATTTTCATTTCTTAGAATTTTGTGTTAAATATCTAAAATATAACTGCCCCTCTAAACTTTTCTAAAATATAGAAGTTTAAAAATTGAGATTGTATAGACAAAGTATCAATTACACTGCATCACTTAAAGTACTTATTTGATTGACTGCATCGCATATGTTCTTGAAGCATGATTTCTTGCACGTACAATCTGTACACACTCTGAAGATATCATCCTTGCTCTTTGAAATGTTTATAATCTAGGCACATCCTGCACCTGACTAAAAATAGCTGGCACAGACCTTTGTTGAGATAGAAATACCCATGAGGTTAACACTTGCTCTTTGGACTGAGTACCTGCAATGTGGGGGACTTTTGGTTGACTCCGGTAAGCTCTGTGTCCAATGCACTCTTTTAAGAAGCCATGCAGCTGTTAAACTACTTTGTGCAGGCTTAAATGAAGACCTGCGGCAGCAGGAAGGCTGAGGGATTATGGTGTCCAACTTTTAAGTGTAGCTCAAAGCAAGAACAATATTAAGCTACATTTTTTTGTTTTGATGCCCTTACTTGCAATACTTTGTTGGCAAAGTGAACATATGCACACATACACAGAACTTGGGGAAAGAAAAATGTAATATTTTATATTTTATCAAAAACCTCAATACAATCATTACAGAAAAAAATAGGACAAAAATGTTGGTCTTCATGACACCAGACAGAGAAGCCAGTCGCTGTGTTAATCAGGGCTCTTTAGACAAACAGTGTATGCGTCTGTGTGTGCATAATTTTAAAGAAATTGGTTCAAGTGGCAAGTGCAAAATCTTCAGGGTCCAAAGACAGTCTAGAGGCTAACTTTTGAAGACCGCAGTGTCAGAAGGCTTGGTGTCTTTCAAGGTTTTTTTCCTTTTCTTGAGATGGCCATAATTTCCCTGTGTTTTTGTGTTGTCATTCATGAATGTATCCTAATCTTCTCTTCTTCTAAGGACACCAGTCATTTTAGATTAGAGCCCACTTTAGGGACCTCACTTTAACTTAATTACTTCTTGAAAGACCCTATCTTAAAATACAGTTACATTCCTAGGTACTGGAAATTAGGACTTCAACATATGAATAGGAACCATGCAGGTCCACCCCAATCAGTCTCCTTTTTCCATAAACTTATATGTGCTTTGAGGAAAGAATGAACATTGTCTTACTGAAATGCTCATTAATCTCCCTATATTTTCTTTACCACTTTCTGTTAGGAGGTGAGGATAACCTGGAAGTCTTTGGTGTGCCCTCAGAAGTCTGCCTGAAGTTCTCACCCAGCCACTCTGATGATGGAGCGATCCACCCGGGAGCTGTTTCTCAACTTCACTGTTGTCCTGATTACGACTCTCCTCATCTGGCTCCTTGTGAGGTCCTATCAGTACTAGAGGCCATGCCGCACTCCTGGGATTGACTGAGATGCTCTGAAGCTGTGTGCTGCATGCCCTGAGATCTCGCTCATGCCACTGTCATGGGATGATGTTCTAGCCACACCCAAGTGCCTCTGACCTGCACTCACAATGCCCGATGTGCCCCAGCACTAGGATTGATTGTTGTGTTCTCTAAAGATGCTGCTCTCACCGGCTGCCAAGTGTCTGCCAATGAGCATTAGATTTATTCCCCAACTCTTACTGCAAATGTGTTAGACAAGCCACAGGTTAAAAGTAAACTGGATTCATGGTAATGTAGAATTGTAACAATCCCCTGATTTGTCTCACCACACATCCCTCCAACCCACGCTGTCTGTAACCAAACTCTAATTCAACGGCCAGAAGAAATGATAGAGGAAGTCTTTGTCAGACTCTCTAGCTATCATGTGAATAAAACTAAGTCAACCATAAAAACAGCTTTTAGAATTTATTTTAGCTTCAATGTGTGATACAGCATTTGACCCTTGGCTGGGACTGAAGTGACAAATGCTGCTGTATTTCTAGCATTTGAGATAAGCCAAGTTGCTCCAACTGGCAAGGATTTGAAACCAAGTCAAGTAAGAGGGTCACATTTCAATTAATCCCAAAGTTCATTGCTCCTCAGACTTTTCCTTTAACTAGTCCCAAGGGCAGAGGGAGAATAAAGTCATTCACTAGACAGTTTGGGCCAGAGCCTAAAGTAACCACTAAAGGCTTGAAATTTTAAGAGCCCTAATACAGTTAAAGAAAAAGTACAGTATTGTATTTTGAGAAATTCTCAGTAAGAGATGGGAAACAGCAGCGTGCAGTCGTTAGTGTGCTGTTCCTGATTTTGGCGTTAGACCACACATGCGGATGTGCGATAGCTGATGATTTAGGATGCAGCACATCGCTCAGAGGTATGTGGCTCTTGGGTCCTTGGTTAATGGTTACTAGGCTTTCTTTTACTTGAAGAAAACCTTAAAGGATGTACTGCTCTTTGTGTGTTTGTTTGAGAAGGTTTATGTGTTTCAGTGTAGAAGGAATGAGTAAAAGGAGTAACACGAGATTCTCTTCAGACATTGGATCATCGGATCTTGCCCTGAAGGCTGAGGCCAGGGCCCACATTTACAACAGGTACAATTTGCTGAGTCTCCTGCTTGTGAGCTCTATATGAGGCAGTCTCCATATCTCATGCCATTTAGCAGAAACAAGAACTGAGGATCAAAGACCTCCCTAACCAGATGTAAGTGGTGCAACTAGGATCACAGCAGTATCATCTTAACCATTATTCAAGACAGCTTTAGTACTGATTGATAGAAACCATTTGATTATGTTTTAAGTTTTATCCTCATATTCTTTAGTATTATAAAATATCTGCCTAATTAGAAAAGGATAACAACTGTAATTCTCTATGTAACTTCTCTTTGCCTTTTAATCCTTACCTCCTTTCTTTCCCTATCTGTGACTGGGTCTATTGATAGGATTCATTTTCAGGCCACACGATGGGCCATCTTTTAGGGCTAGTGCATTCATTAACAACTTCAATTGTGAGCTAGAAATGATGTCCAGTATCTTTCACAGTCAGGAGTTCCAGTCATTTCAGCTAAATCTCAGTCTGACTTATAAGTCTCCTTTTGTAGGTAAACTTCCCTGAGACCTGTGGTACTCTCAATCATTGTAGTACTTTTGCTGTGCTCAGTGTTGGTTCTACTCACTCAAAAAGGGCTTGGTAACCACAAACCAAATGCTTCTTCTTCTCTTGGACCAGGGCACAATCCTTGTGTTAGGGAGTTTAAGCCCATAGGCTTGCAACTACCTCAGCTTTTTTTTCTTTAGGTGATTCATTCATTCAGGTACTTATTGTGAAAATTTTATGTTGTAAGCATTGTACTAGACCCTGGGAATAAAAGGGCTACTGAGGCATAGCTGAAGCACAGAGTCCCTCTCCAACCACTAGCAGTTATGCTGCATCACAACAGACCTCAAGATTCTGACTTCATCTCTCTGACCCTCAAATTGGGTCACTTGTAGAATGCCATGCCAACTTGCCTCACTACCTAGAAGAAACTTCTTGCCACCAACAGTTGTTTGAACCTTATCTGTGTTTTCACAGAGCTTTGACACTGGACCTTGAACCACCTGGCCATCTTTATCAATAGTAGCCAGACCAGTTCTCCCCTCTAGCCATCTTATCTATTGAGTAGCTCTTTGTGGAGTGATGCTCTTTTTTTTTTTTGCCATTTTTCTGTTAAGTTGTTCACAAGGGTCAGCATTCCCTTTGCTGGGATAAATTACCTGACACTTCAATTTAAAGGAGGAGCAGTTTATTTCTGGCTCACAATTTCAGAGGTTTCAGTCCATGGTCAGCTGACCCCAGTGCAGAAATTTCATGGCAGAAGGGTGTGGAAGAGCAAAGCTGCACATTCCATGACAACGTAGAAACATTTCACAAGAGGAAGAGTGCTGGTGAGAGATACAGCCTCCAAAAACAGGCTCAGTGACCTGCCTCCTACTGAGTCCCACCTTCTAACAGCATATTGAGCTATGAACATTAATGAATTAGTCCACTGGTAAGTAAAGCACTCTCAAGATCCATTCATCTCTCCTGGAGTATCTTAATCCCGTCAAACTGACATTTAAGTTTAACTGCCAATGCAAACCAACCATTCGAAATTTTTTTTAAAAAAGAATCTTGCTGGTTTAGGCTTTCCTTTCAGTATTCTCTTAAACTCATAATAAATTGGATAATCTTTTTTTTTTTTTTTTTGCGGCACCAGGGATTGAACTCACAACCTCGCGCCTGCCAGGGCAGGCGCTTAAGGCACTGAGCCAAACTCCTGGCCCTGGTTTTTTGAGGCAGGGTCGCACTATGTAGCTCAGGCCGGCCTTGCACTCGCGTTGTAGCCCAAGCCGGCCTCGAACTCACAACGCTCCGCCTACCTCAGCCTC
>RJWM01022411.1:0-12504 GCA_004363535.1 Dasyprocta punctata | reverse complement strand
AATTGGATAATCTTTGAAAACTCACTTTTCCAACTATTCTCTCACGCTGAAATAATTACACAGCTGGATGTGGTGGAGCACAGTATAATCCTAGCACTTGGGAGGCTGAGGCAGGAGGACTGCTGCGAGTTTGCAGCAGCCTGGACTATACAGAGAATTCAAACCAGCCTGAACTGTATAGTAAGACCCTGTCTCAAAAAAATCACACAGGCTTTTTATCCAATTCTTTGAGTTCCAACACTATATCCGGCCCCCAACTCCTCTCCTTGGAACTACAATATAGTTATCTCCAGAGAACATAAAATGATTCAGATAATTCATGTCCCTAATGATGACTCTAAGAAAAGAAACCCAAAGTACTTCAACACAATCAGTTTCCAAAACTATATTTCTATCTTTGCTCCACTGGCCCAGAGAAGAGTGTGTGGAATAGTCATTAAAACGCTAGTGTTTCCATTGTGCTCTAATCTAGTTTGGGGCTCTCAAAGAGTCTAGAAGGCATCTCAAGGTGACAGCCACTTATTTCTATTTAGTTATTTTTATTAGTGCACGTTTGCAGTACATAATGATTGCAATGATTGTGGCGAGTTGGTACATGTGTATACTATATCTTAATTCTTTTTACTTCATCCCTTATTGTTCTTGTTCTTTCCAACTCTTGATCCCCTTCTTGTTTGTAAAAGCTCTATTTTTATTTTTTTCTTCAATTCTTTTTTCCCATCCACTTTCTTTCCCCTCCCTCTCCCTCCCTCCCTCTTTCTCTTGTTCCCCCATGGATTTGAAAGTGATCTCTCCCTACTTCCTAATTATCTATCTTCCATTTTGCTATTTTATCTATCTACTATTTCCTTCACATGTAAAAGAAACCATGTGATATTTAACTTTGCATATCTGACTTATTTCATGTAATACTACAGTCTTGTGTTGCATCCACTTACCTACTAATGCCTCAAGTTTATCTTCCTTTATAGCATGGTAGTACTTTATTGTGTATAAATACATTTTCTTTATCCATTCATCTGCTGATAGGCATATAGACCTTTCCCAAGATTTAGTTATTATAAATTATGTTGCTATAAACATTAGTATACGAGTATTCATGCAATATGATGACTTTAACTCTTTACCCAGAAGAAGAATAGCTGAGTCAAAGTGGAATTTCTATTTTTAGTTTTCTTCTTTTTCATTTTTAAGAATTTAAAAAATTTTATTAGTACATGTTTGCAGTTTATAAAGTTTACTATCATCTTGACGAGTGGTACTATGTACATAGCACAACTTGTTTCTTTTCTTTTTAATCTTCTTCCCTTTTCCTCCTCTTCCCTCCCTCTTTTTCTTTCAATTCCCCTAGCCCATTTTCACTTTTTGTGATATTACTGATCTTAGCTCATCCTATGGCATATAATGTTTACATTAATTGAGGAGATTAGGTTCCTGTATGTGGCATACCTTTATTCTACTTATCTCCCCTTTTCCTTCTCCTCCCCCTTTGCACTTTTCCTCTTTGGCCCCTTCTCAGTTGCAAGAGATTTACCTCATTGTCCCCTTCTATCCATCCTTATTATTCTCTTTGTTTGTGTGTCTATTCTAACTACCCCCCTCCTCTTGTTTCTAAGCATTCTCACTAGCTGTAGTTCTCAGGTATGACCTTTCTTCTGTGGTGACCTTGCACTCTTATCCCTTTCCTGAAGTATCCACCTTTGTTCTTCTGACTAACTTCTGTTCATTTATTAAGATTTATGCTATGTGTTATTATGTCTTGAAAGTTGTCCCCAGATAATTTCCTTCTCTGAGCATCATGCCTAAATGCTTATTGTACACATTACACTGCGTCTCTCGCCTGTATTGTCTATGGCTACTTTATTCAGTGTTTAATTTCAGCTCCTACTTGTCATCATTGGGTGTCTGTTTAAGCCCATTGCTGACTGCCTGGCCAGATATAAATACCTTAGGGATAGACAGATACCTTTTCTGGGACTAGATGTGTGATCTGTGTTCAACACAGTACAATTTAAAATGAAGCACGAGAAAAGTTCTAGTTCAAAAGTTCTACTACATTAATAAGCAAACTAAACTTCCTAAAGAAACACTTTAGGCAACTGAAACAGTTTTTTCAAAGGCAGTTAGCTTCTTCATGAAATATTCAAGATGCTTGCTTCTTTTGATCTATCTCTATCACTCTGCTGAACAATTTGACATTGTTTATGAATTACTCATCAAAGCCCAATGTGTTGGGCATGTTTTCTACTTCATCTGCCAATGGGGTGATACTGGAGAAATTTCTGCTTTTCAAGTTATGTAACATTAAGGTCAAACTCCATGTATATTACTATATGACTTCTCTGTGTTAGGAACTCCCACATGTCTATTTCATTTAACTCTTGTTTATCATGTGAAATATATGTTTATTTATTTAAAAAATATTGAGATGGGGGTCTTGGTATGTTTCCCAGGCTGATCTTGAACTTCTGAGCTGAAGACATCCTTTCACCTCAGCCTGCAGAATAGCTGGGATTACAGGTGGGTGCAACTGCACCTAGAGTTAATGAATCATTATTTTTTATTCTTACGTTAAAACTGAGAGGACAGAGGCTCAGAAAGGACAAATGATCAGCCCTAAAACAGAGATTGGAGGCAAATCCAGTTTTCTCCTACTATGTGATCAGGCTAACATATCTCTTTCCCATCTTCTAGGTTGCCCCTCTGTACTATCAGGTCAGTGATGCTAAAGTGCTAGGCATGTTTCGTTACATGAGACTGAAAGAACTGGAGGTACAGAGTACTTCAGAACCTTCCAGGTACATGTGTTCATCACTCTACAGCCCAATCAGACAGGATGTGCAACTTACACAATTTTCCATTTCCCAGGAGTTTGAAACAAGCCCTGAAATCACCTTTCTTGTCAATCAACTGAGCAGTTGATAATAAGAAAGGAGGATATTGATGATTGGTTAGCTATTTTCAGTGTGTCATTGTTATCTGTAGGGATTAGGGGCTAATGACAGCTCCATCTACAAAATTAGCTAGTTACAGGAACTTACAGGAATTTGTCACATGGTAATTTTATCTCCCACTCATTAGGTCATTTAAAAATAATGCTTAGGAAAAACATGGTCTGGCACATGACCTGGGAGAAGTTACTGAACTTTTTAAGCTATGAAAACAGGAGTTGGGGTGAAACTGTGTGGTACTGTTTGTATTTAACATCCAACAGACTGTGAGTTCAATCCCTAGCTGCCTCCTCCAACTGAAAAAGAAACAGAGAATACTACCTTCTGTCTTAGTCACTTTCTTGTTGCAGGGACAAAACACCCAACACCCACAGCTTAAAGAGGAGAGGTTTATTTTGGCTCACAGTATTTATTGGGTCCAAGGCAGGAGGGCAAGGTAGAGGGAAACTGCGCGATCATGATCACAGCAGCCAGGAACAGAGAGCAAAGGGAGGGACTAAGAAGAGAGAGATAACCTTCTGGGCCACACCCCAGAGTAGGGGTCTCTAACCAGGCCCCACCTCCTAATTCAAAGACAGTTACGAATGCATCAATGGATTAACACCGATGAATGATGAATATACTGCTCCATGACCTAATCACCTTTCCAAAGCTCCACCTCTGAATGCATGAAGGTTTTGAGGACACCCTGGACCTAGACCTTAACACCTTAATGTATTCTTCATAGGATCACTGTGTTAAAATAATATTTCAGAGCTTAGTGCAGAGGACAACAATAAGGCATTTGTGAAGTTTCAAATCCTGGGGATGGAACCTAGGGCCTCATGCTTGCTAGGCAAGTGTTCTACCACTGAATTATATCCCCAGCCTCCCTGAAGATTTTGATTGTGTTTTGAAAGCAAGGTAAAGAGATGAGTGAGCTGGAGAGTCTTTGCTCTGAAAGTACAATGTATTTCTCAAAAATGCAAGGAATACTTGAATTACAATACTGAAATACTCTTCCAATGCAGATTCCTGCACCAGCTGGACACCTATTGAGAGGGACATTCTAAAAGTGAGTTCTGGATTGCTACATTTTAAACCATTTCCCCAGGTGATTCTTAACTAAATTGAGAGTTACCAATCTACAATATCCTGACATACTAACCCTCAGAATTTACATCTCTAATTTTGTGCAAGGACTAGGGTACTGGTTGGACTGAAACTTCCACACATTTCTGCTTTCTCAGAGGGATCACAGAACTCATATTATCAACCCCTTGCACTTCAAACTTAACATTCTTACCCTTCTCATTGCTCCAGAGAAAGCTTCCTTGCCCCCTCCACCTTCTTTCCTAATCAGCTCCCAGGCTGGCTGTGCGGGTCCTCTTCCAAACAAGTTTGTCCCTTTGAACCACAACTTCAGACTTTGACTACACTTCAATGTAAGGAAAGCTAATACTTTTAAACTGCAGTTATATAATGTGTTAGTTTGCATGCAAGAGTTCTGTTATGACATATTTTCAAAGCAGGTACTGGAACTGTTATTCAAATTTTGATAGATTTAGAAACATTAAACGTCAATGGTTCTTTCCAAATTATGACTCCATGTGATCATCTTTTATTTTCCACATTATTCAGGTAATGTGCCAACATGATGTAAAGATTTGAGAAAGGAACATGTCACATATTTTCACAACATTATCAAAATCTAGTCATTACTTTATGAAGCGCAAAAGGATCTGACCTTCACCTTTTCCTGCAGTCAGACTCTACTTAAGGTGAAAAACATGGTACAGAACTGTCTTCATTTTAGAACTCCAATTTAAAAATTCCAGAGCTGTATTATTCTTTCATTGGGTAAATAAAGTGAAGGTGAGTTTTCTCAGCAGTAGCAGTTCCATCCGGGGTCTTCCTGATGTACCTGGGAGCCCTGTTCACAGGCCCAGCCTAGACTGTGGCCCAGATTCTACCATCAGCTTTCTCCTTTCCGACCACTCACTCACTTTATATTCCTGACACAGTACCATAAGGAAGATAAAGAAAAATTCTATTTTCAATGCATGATTGGCCTACAGTGATAACAATGGTATTCACCACACATTTATTCACAAACATTCTGCCAATCCTAAACAGGTTTGTTTCTACAATAATTTTTATATACAGGGGTTTCATGGTGCTTATCAGTCAATTCAACATGAAAGTTGCTCCTGTCCTTTGCTGTACCCCTACTGAGCCTCATATGCATCTAGCATGACAAGGTATTTTTTATTTAGTTTCTTTTGTTTTGTTTTTTGTGGCACCAGGTATTGAACTCACAACCTCATGCCTATAAGGCAGGTGCTTAAGCTGCTGAGCCAAACTCCTGGCCCAAATACTGGGTTTTGTTTTGTTTTGTTTTGTTTGTGGCACCAGGAATTGAACTCACAACCTTGTGCCTGTCAAACAGGCACTTAAGTCACTGAGCCAAACTCCCAGCCCATGACAAGGTATTTACTGTGTCTTATGATCAATTTTAAAGTTTCTCTATGATTGGAAGAGTTACACTTGGAATCAGATGACATTGCAAAACCGTTTTTGTAAGCCACTACCTCATCCCACCCAGTCTTGTCAGAATGACTGGCCTCCTATGCAGAATGCAGATCCACAGAATATATGGGAAGCTAAACTTCTAAGATTTGATTTGGTCACATGGTAATGCCAACAAATCTTGACAATGGGAATGAGAGACAGTCATCTGCAATTTGAAATCCTGCCAGTTTTGAGATACATTATGCATTATACCATATGTCACTGACTTCCTGGGAGATTTTTGGACCAGTTCATTTTGAATGTCACTTATGAGAGAACACATTTTTGACATTTAATTAGTTTCTGAGCTGTAAAGCATTTTGCTCTGGAGAAAGATGCATGTTGTGAAATAAATCTATTTTCCCTGAAAATCTGTGTGCTTGGTTCCATCTTTCCTTTTTTACCTTTTCCTTAAATTTTTAGTGCCCCAGATATGGCCAATACTGTAATGATTGGCATAGGATTTCAACTGAGGTTATATTTAATTGGCAAATTAATTCTCCAGAAAAAAGCAATGACATCCTTTCTATGTACAGCAAAAAGGTAAGGCAAGCCTAATTCTTCAGACCTATCTGTATGAATCACATGGCCACTGCTTCTCAGAATGAGGATGTAGGAATATCTTTGCTAGGAGAAAATGATGTGTTGGTGGCTAACAGCAGGACATATATTTTGATGGACCCCTTTTTATTTGCAATTCAAAATTGGCAAATGTTCTTATGATTATTAGTTATAATGACTTGAAAGCAGATACTAGAAGTTTTTGTCCCATCTGGATCCTAATCAAAAACGAATTTGGCCTGGAAATATGAGTTGTGTTAAGTTACTAAATGGTTTGAATTACAAATGATTATATATGACAAATTCTAGACATCATCAAAATGGCTCATATTTTTTGAGAAGACATACATTTATTAAAATTTAATTTAGCTAGAGTTTCCTTGAAGTTGTTAAGGCTCTTTGGTTAAGTGAAATTAGCTTCTAACCATGTTTATGAAATCATTCTTTCTAACTTAATTAATTAAAAACAGAAACCATTCTTTCTTACCTCTTTCATCAATAAAAACTCTTGATCATATTTGATAACTTTTAGTTCTAATATTCTATGGCTATGAAATGTTTGAGATCAAGGTCTCTGTAGCTATACCTGTGTGATTAAGTGTCATGAAGAAACAGGAAATGAGGAGAAGAGGTGTGATCTGTCTTTGCCTATTTTAATGTGGTGGAACACTCTGACATAAAAAAAAGAGGTGTGGAATCCTTTCAAAGGAATATGTCACATTGGACAGTGTGCAATGGCAGTGCTTACACTAGACCATGTGATATAGGCACAAGTTTCAACAGAGAGGTTGGAGAAATAACTATGTAATAATCTGGAGTTAATTTCAAACAGAAGTAATTACTTCCTAATTCCCAGCACTCCAATAAGGTTTCTGAAGTGTTTCTGCTAGGAAGGATTTAAAAGATACTTGGTTAAATAGTGAAATATTATAAACAAGAGACAGGTTTAGAGAAGTCACATAACCACTTATGATTTACTAATGTCATTGCTGGAGTGAGAAAACAGATTTCCTGATATTTAGGCCAACATTTTTCCAACTGACAATTTTGAATTCTATTGGAATCTGTGTTCACAGCTCTCCAGTAGGGAAAAAAAAGGTCAAAATCTGGTCCCTTAGGCTATAGTCTGAAAGTATATAATTATGTGGTTCCATGACCATTTTTCTCTTGTTGTGGGCTGGGAAATGTTTTGACACTTGTCCCAGATAAGCATTCATGAATCTCTGTAGAGAGGGTTCACACTTCTAACAGTTTAACTACTTGAAAAACATGGGCTTGGGTACTAGAATCAGAAGGCTTCTGATTTTTTCAGAACCTTCTTATGGGCATCTAATAATTTAATAATAAAAACTTTTTTTTTTTTGGTACTGGGGATTGAACTCAGGACCTTGTGCTTGCCAGGCAGGTGCTTATGCCACTGAGCTTACTTACTGAATGCTCTTTAACAAGGTCTGTTTTATTAAATATGTCTTTATGTGTTTTACTGTCTTGTCATCTATGCATAACTTTAATGATTTAATTTACTAAAGAAAGAAATTTTTTAAAATTCACAGTCCTACTAAAGGTGACTTATACTTACTTTCTTGTTGCCCCTTAGCCTTTTTATAATTAAATATTTTAAAATTTGATAAATTACCTTTTGGAATTAAATAAGAATTTCAAAAATAAACAATTTTTTGCAATTATGAAAGCTGGAAGTGGCAAGAAAATTTCAGAAAGGGTTGAAATTTTAGCTGAGGGGAGGAATAAACAGCCTTATGACCTTTGAGATCCTCCACAATATCATTGGATAGTTTCTTCAGAACTTTGTTTACAATGCTCAGATGTTAAACCCAGCTGCTAACAGATATCTTTCATATCTTCCCCTACTCTCAAGGAACATGATCTAAATATGAATCATCATAAGCACCGAAATCTTGGCTAGAAAATCTTCCTAGTGACATGGTGTCCTATTGCCTGAGAAGTGCCAGAGGAATTCTTTCCATAGCTCCTTCCTCAGAAGAGAGGCAATAAGGTGTAGCAGAAAAAGTACAGGTTTTGGCACCGGTTAGATTTGAATTTTATTCCTGACTCAGCCACTTAGAAATTGACCTAGGACAAGTAAATTAAACTCTCTTACTCACAGTTTTCTCATCTAAAAATGGAGGAATTGCCTATGTTGGAAGGTAGTGGTAAAAGCAGAAAGAACGGTTACAAAAACATGCATGAAATATCAAAATGCAGTAGATTCTAGATCAATTATAATTTGTGTCTATGATTTTTAAGTTAGTTGTAGCTTCTAGAATGGAGCACCGAACTCCTGGGTAAGATACATTTTTGAGAGTTATTTGCCCTACAAAGTCCTGCATACTGACTGTATTTGTTTTGGGGTAAAGGGTTGGATGAGAAAATACAAAATAAGATACTGGGTCTATTCTTTTTACTAAAATTTTACTATTCTTTCCCCCATTTCTCTCTCATTCTTGTATTATTTACCTTTTGAAAAAATATTTACTTTAAAAAATATGTTCTTATACACAAAAGCATCCTTGTCATTCCTTTTTTCTGACTAGGGAAGAGTCAAAATAGCTGTTGCTATAGCAAAGAAATGCTAACAAGTAAACAGCCAGTGCTGGCTCTTTCTGTTAGAAGTCAAACTTGTCATAAGTATTTATGCATATTCACTTTACCATTTGAAGATTTAAAATCAATTTTCAAATTTTGTAAAAAAAAAGTGCTTCAGGATTTTGTCTTGAACCACACTGAATTATAAACTGGGTTTAAGATAATTATCACCATTAAAAGATCAATCACAAGCACAGAGTATCCAATTTTTCTGGTCTACTTTAACAAAAATTCCTTGATAAATGCATTTTTCCATTAATTTAATAATAATTAAAAATAATTCAAATATTTTTAAAATTTAAAATTGATTTTAATATTAATATGTTTATTAACATGTTTATAACAATATATTTGTTTCTATATCCAACTGAAATATTAAAATGCTAGTTTCAGTAGTTTGGCAGTTGTTGCTTTGGAATTTCCAGGTGGATAATCATACTTTAGGCAAATAGATATTTTATTTCTTCCACTCAAATTTGCATATCTTGCCCCTTTTTCAAAAAAAATCCATGTTGCACTGCCTAGGTTTTCTAAAAAAGTATTGATTAACAGTGTTATAGATTTTTTAGTTCTTCCTTACTTTACTGAGACTACTTCTACAGTTTCCCTGTAAGGTATGGTATTTCCCTGTAAGGTACGGTATTTTTAGTAGATAATTTTTCCATGATAAAATTTTTCTTCTATACTGCATCTGTGAATTAAAAAATCAGGATGTAGTTTTAGCATCATCAAAAACTTTTCCCAGTATCTACTGAGATCCTCATCTTTTCTCATTTGACCAATCAGTTAAACTACTTACACGATATATTCTACATAACCACAACATATTCTCTCTATGTTGCCAGAGTCAGTATCTTATTTAGCATGTTTGCATCTCTATCCACAAGTGGAACTGTCTTTCAGTTTTCTCATGTTGTCCTTGTTCAACAATCTAGGTTTGGTAATATGCTCAGGTTGACCTTATAAAAGTTTGGACAATTTTCCTTTATTGTTTTATTTTTATGTTTTATTATTTTAAAGAGAATAAAACCAAGCAAAATAAAACAGAATAAAGCTAATCAAAACAAAACAGTGTAAGTGATATAAGATTTCAAAACAAGATAATAGGAAATCAATAATGGTTACCATAATGCCTCTTGCTGGCTTCAAAATAGTTGCCCATACCATCAGACATAGTAAAATCAAACAAAACAGAACAGAATAAAACCAATAAAAACAAAACATTCAATACAGGAGTTCAAAACAACAAAATAGTAAATCCAAAATGGCTACCATAATAGATCTTGTTATCTTTGAAATAGTTGCCCATTCCATCAGATATAACAAAATCAAACAAGACAAACCAGAAAAAACCAAACCAAACAAAACAATGAAAATGATACAGGATTTGAAAACAAGAAAATAGGGAATTAACAATGGCTACCACCTTCAGAAGGAGATCCCTGATAGATGCTATACTGCATAATATTATCCTCTAAATAGATGATCAGACTACTGGCTTTTGGTCTGCAAAGTCAATGAAACACTGAACACTACAAACATTAAGTTGTATGTTACTTCAATGGCTATTACCTCAGCATATGTTTCTCTGGATCAGCCAGTTGCTTATGTGGGGGGAAGAGACCTTGGTCTTCTTGTGCCCCAGCCTGCATGCTGGAAGGCACTGGCAGCTTGCTCTCCTCCCTGTTGCCTGTGACTGGTGCCAACTCACAGAAAGGGTTTGGCTTTTGTTCTCCTTCCTGTGAATGGCGCTGACTAATAGGATGGGGTTGGCATTTGGTTCTCCTCCCCACAGCCCTTAAATTTCCCTTTATAATTTATAATATTTTATGTAACATTGGAATTATCTTTTCTTTCTTTGTTTCTTTTAATTTCAAAAAGAATAAAGAATAAAAATGATGATATAGAATTTCAAAACAAGACAATAGATCAATAATTGTTAATATATTGCATATTGTTATCTTCAAAGTAATTTCTCAGATTATCTGGGTGGAATATTGTCATTAGAGATAAACAAACTATTCAATGTCTTGTATAATTATTAAGTTATCTAGATATTTTGCTTCTTGAGTCAACTTGGCTAATTTATATTTTCACTTAAAACTCCTCCATTTCATGTAGTATGGACATCTAAGCTTTTGATTTTGCTGAGAAGTGTTTTAAAATAATATTTAGAATAACATTTTTAAAAGGCTAAGTGATACACTCAAAAGACCTCAGCAGCCGAGGGGAGCCTTGGTTGCCCCTCCCCCACACCCAGATGACCTCACCACCCCATGGACTGTCAGTGACCTCTTTCACCACCTGCAGTACCTTCGTGGGCTGGTGGGAGCCTTGGCAAAACCTCCCTGCACCCAAAAGGCCTTGGCAGGCCAGTAAGAGCACAGTGAACACGCCCCCAACAGAGGACCTCAGTGGGTTGGCAGGAGCTTCAGTGAACCCTCTTCCTACCCAGAGGATCTTGGCAGTGAGAGCACAGGTGAGCCCTTCTTCCTTACAAAGACCCCTGAGTGGGCTGGTGAGAGTTCCAGCATGGCCTCCTCCCACCTGGAGGAAACCAACTGGGCCTGCAAAACTCCCAGCGACACAGTAGGGTCCTAGCTGGGGCACACACTATAGACAGGTGGATCTGGCAGCCTAGAACAGTCTGAAGCTGCAGTAACAATATGAGCTAAGGGTTAATTCACATCAATACTCCTAGGCTAGTCAGCCTAAAAAGAATATAGGACTCATGCAACTGGCCCTGCAGGAGGAATTCAGATGACTGGCTCTCCCCTTCACTGCAGGACCCAGCAACTGGGTGAATGTCAGCCACATAGTAGGATGCTAAGACACACATCACAGACAGTTGAGACTAGCTGAATGAAAAGATTAAAATATTAATCCAAGAGGTGAATATGAAAAATGAAAAAGCAAAATTCAATCTCAAATGCCCAGCTCATCCAGAACAAGTACAGGAGACAATGAAATAGAGGACATTGGAAGTCACTCACCTGAAATTTCTGAAAAGAAGTGACAAGTGAAATAAAGAAACAAATCCATGAAGTTATACAGGAAATCAGATTACAAACAATCTTTCAGGTAAAGAAAGAAATGACAACCTTAATAAAGGAGTTGCTCAGTGTTATGGATTGCAAACTGGTGGTCAACTTAGCACCAGTTGAATTAATTCAACTGGTGTTGAGTTAAAGATGTTCCACCTGAAGAAAGTTGCCAGCATAAATAGGGACGTGAAGAGGGGGAGCCAGGTGTTGTGGGTTCTTCCAAGAGTTGCTGTTGGAGCCGCTGGTTCTCCTGGAGGTGCTCGTCACGCTGGCTTCCCCAATATGGATTCGGCCATTATCGTCGGAGGAGCTCGGGACCTCATCGGTGAGAGTGGCTGTGGTTCACATTGCGGGAGCCCTGCTCCTCACATTGTGCATCACTTCCTGGCTCTGGAGGGGAGGCTGTGTGCTGGAGAAGCTTGTCACGCTGGGCTTCCTGACCTGTGCTCAACTGTTCTCCATCGTCGGAGGAGCGCAGGACCTCGTCGCCGTTGGGGATGGCTGTGGTGCTCTTCAGGGCAGCCCTGCTTCTTCTTTTGAGCGTGACTTCTCGGCTCCCACGTAGAACCCTCAACCCACTGCACAGCTCCTTCACCCTGCTGGCATAGACTTTCTAGTTCCACCGCTGACCTGTGGCCTTCCCAGCACAGAACCGTAAATAAACTGGCGTGAGCCCTTATTGTGGGTTCTTAGATTCCCAGTTGGTACTGTGGGAGGCATTGTCATGCATTTGGGTCTCTAGTGGGACTCTTGCATGATATTGCTGTGGGATCCAGGCCCTCGGCTATCCTGGG
>RJWM01022410.1:0-33667 GCA_004363535.1 Dasyprocta punctata | reverse complement strand
TGTCATTAGTACCTGCCATATCCACCTATCTTTGAGCATCTCAAATTTACTGTGTCCTTTGACAAGAGGTTCCTTTGGTTATTTGTCGCAGAGTTTTGTTTCTTACTTGTTTATTTGCTTATTCTGAGCTCCCTTTAGAATGAATGCAGGCAAGGGGCAAGAACTTTGTCTGGTTCCCTATTGAGTGCCCAGAACCCAACACAATGTGGTATGCATATTTAATGCTCTAAAAATATTTGTTGAGTGAATGAATGCACTAAACTAAGTGTATTTATCTAAACTTGCTCTTTTCTTCATTCCAAGCCCTTGAATTTTGTTAGTACTGACACTATCCATCTGGATGATTAAGTCAGAAACTTGTAGTGAATTTTTATGATGTATGCAAAAGGCCTGGTTGTTTCTGACTTATTACATGAGGACTGTATTTCCACTGAAGCCTTGTTTAATACTCTTTTATGTCAAGGTATCACAGTGTATCCTGTTGTATTTAGATGTGATGAATGACTGAAAACATCAAACATGAACAGTAAGTCTAAGCAAACAGGAAGTCACTGAGAAGCAGGGCCAATGGCAAATTGTAAATTACATATTTCTAAGTGAAACCATCTTATTAGCTGTCTTGTCCTCTTCTAAGGGAGAGAATCACATAATAGTTAAGAGAATGGGTCCTAGAATTAGACTCCAGGATTCAAATCCTGGCTCTGCCACTTTCTGACTACTGTATGTACCTGGGAGAACTGTTTAAATTCTCTGTTTCTCAGTTTTTTCGTCTATAATTTATGGGTAAAATAATAGTTAACGGAGTTTTGGTGAGAATTAATATACAGGAAGTTCTTAGAGCAGTGATAGCACGTAGTTAATGTTTAACAAGTATTATTTGCTAGTACTGTTTCATAGGTCATTAACTATTAATGTGTTCTTTTGCCACTTTAGGTTGATAATCAGATAGACAGCAGTTCTTCATTGGGAAATGATCTTTGTCAAATGTGACTGATCAGAGTTGTGAGTTTGAAGGGAAAAATTCTCACAAGCCTCTGGCCTCATTCCTTCCCCCATGTTTTTAGTGGCGCTGTTATCTCCTTTGTTAAGAGAAAGTGAGTTTTAAAGCACTCTTCTTGAGAAGAATGTATGGTATGGCAAACATTTTAAGGGAGAAAAACCCCTACTACACAGGTAAGGTGATGTATGTTCTTTTGTGGATAGAACTACAGCTTCCACACATGATTAATGTACTTATAGCTGTCAGTACTGGAAAAGTCAGTGATAAAGTTGTTTACCTTAGGATATTATCAGTTTGCAGGAAAGGGCTATGGATGAACACCTTTTAGAAACAAGTGCTATCAAGTCATAGATATAGTTATGTCTTCACATATTTTTGGTCTCAAGAGTATGAAGTACATATCTTACTCCTTTTCAAGGTTGGTTTCTTTATGTGGCCTATTGATTCCATTTGTTTTAATTTCTTCTAGGTCTTTGAGCTGCCAATAGTTCACTTTTCTGGTATTAGCAGTCTCTTCTACAATGTTTTCCTTCTTGGCTTGTAAGTATTATTCATCCATTAACTGAGTGTTTATCGATTGCTTCATATGTTTTCAACATATGATATAATTTCCTTTTTTGTAAGACTTTACCTTTCTTTTTTTTTTCAAATAAAATTATTAGTACCTGTTTGCAGTGAATAATGTTTACATTCCTTGTGTGGAGTTGGTACAGTATACAATACATCTTAAATCCTTTTTTCATCCCCACTTCCTCCCCTTCCTTCCTCATCTCTCCTTCTCTTGGTCCCTTCCCATTTGAGAAAGATCTATTTCCCTCCTTTTGTTTTTTATTTTGCTCTTTATTTATAATTTGGGTTTCTCATATAAGAGAAGCCACGTGATATTTAAGCTCCCGTGTCTGATTTATTTCACCTAAAATTATGGTCTCTAGGTGCATCCATTTTCCTACAAATGACTCGAGGTTATCTTAATGGCAGAGTAGTACTCCATTGTATGTAAATGTTACATTTTCATTATCCATTCACTGTTTGATGGACATATAAGCTGCTTCCAAAATTTAGCTATGATGAATTGTGCTGCTAAAAACTTGGGTATGCACGTATCACTGTACTATGATGTCTGTAACTCGACAGGAAGATACCTAGAAGGGGAATACCTGGGTCAAAAGGAATTTCTAGTTTTATTCTTTTGAGGAATCTCCATACAGATTTCCATAGTGGTTGTACTAGTTTGTATTGTTACCAGAAATGTAAAAGGGTTCCTTTTTCCTCCTGCAGCCTCACACTGCAGCGTTTGTTATTATTTGATTTCTTGATGATGGTCCTTCTTTCTGGGATAAATAGAATCTCTGTAAGGCTTTTTCTTTCTTCCTTGCCTATCCTGGTACTTCCTCTTTACCACCAAACTTCTTAAAGACTTTTTCTTTTCCTTATTGATTTGTCATAAAAACTACAACAGGGACCAAGAGTTGAAAGGAACAGGGAGACAGGAGAGAGATAGGGGACAAAAAAAAAAAAAAAGAAGTTGTACATGCACCAACACCCTAAGATAAATGTAATCATTATGCATTGTAAACATGTACTAATAAATAAAAAATTACAACAAAAGGTAGTAATAAAGATAGTCATTAATATTTGTTATGATTTGTGGGGCTAGTAAGTACTTCATATATTATCTATGTACTAGACAGTCCACATATCTGTTAAACATATATAAAAATCTGATTCTGGGATACTTTATTCACCTATTGATCTGTATTATCTATTCTTTGCCAATGCACTTTGATTTTATTATAACTTTATAAAATATATTTTATTATCTTGCCCATTCCCTATTGGAATTCTCTCTTTTTTGCTTCCGGAGCACTGCTTTTCCTGTTTCTCCTTCTACTTTGATTCATCTTTATCTGTGCTCCTCACTGACTTTATCAGTGTTCCTGACTGACTTTTCTTTTCCGCCTACCTCACATAGTTCTGTTTAGCATCCTTCACAGCCTGCCTACAACTTGATTTTTTAGCCAAAAAGTTCCTACATGCTTTAGCAAAAGACTTCTATTTTTAGTCCCTGAGCACACTATTTCCTCAATGTCCTTGCATATGGAATTCTCTTTCCTGCCTATGAAGGCTAAGAATATTGCATAAATGATTTGTCATGACTCAGAGTACTTGCTGATTTAAGATTTTCAATATCTGGAATGTTTTGACTAGAATTGGTAGGTAAGGATGAGGCTAAGGTGGGGTCTCCTGCTCAGTGATCCTTTTTGTATGTATGAGTTTCAGTACTCAGAATGGGGCTGTCTGAAACATAGCAATAGATTGGGATAGAAGGCTGAAACAGGAAATTTTAGTGGGCACAGAAATTGGATTGGGTTATTTATTTATTTTTGGTATGGAAACATAACATGACCCAGAACAGGTCAGTTAGTAAAACAGATTATAGAGAATATTGGCTGTGCATAGTCCTCCCTCCCCCAGAATAATCCCAAGGGTGGACATTTCCCTCCTTCTTGGCTCATGGGGTATAAAAATTATTTTGCCAGCTCTGTTTGTCATCTGGTCATGGGACACCATGTCATGTCCCTCTCATATTTCTAAGGTGTAGAAGCAGTGGGTGGTTGCAGGTCTTCCCTCAAACCAGCCCAGACAAGGTTTTTGCCCCACTCCAAGTATGAAACCAAAACAAAGAACAAATAGATCTCCTCCACTGAGGTATTGGGCAGGGCCCTGGATTGGGATCTTAAAAAAAAAAAAAAAAAAAAGAAGAGTACAGTACTGTGTTACTCTTTGTCCACAGTGGATTTCAAGTAAGACTTTCCTTCAAAGGGCTAGGTCAGAAAGTGCCACCCTCTAGAATTGAAGGTAATGAGAATCATTAAATGTAATGAGAGAAATAAAATGTGAGATGCGTTATCTCCATCAGTGATCCACCCTTAAAAATTATTCTTAAGCATACTGCCAATGAATGAGGGTGTTTTTCAAGTTTCCTAATGTACCTAACGCTCTATCCCAACAAAACTCTCAATTTAAAAGCCAATTGGAAAAATTGGAGCTCTTTATTAGCGCAGGCCTGGTGACGCAGTGTCCCCATATGTACAGGGAAGACTGCACCCCCAGCTGAGGAAACAAACCGCTTTTAAGCAGTAAAACCACAAACACCTGGGGTGGGGGACGGTTTCGTTCGTTGGGGGATTTTCAAGCCTGGTTAGGTTTCGGGGGAGTGGCGCAATACAGAACAGAAACAGGGTGCTTGGGAAAGTACAACTAGTGTTAAGTGGGGCATTGCATCCTTACAAGAGCAGGACAAGGGGAGGGGTACTCTCAGGCACACGGCGCTTGGGAAAGTACAACTCGTGTTAATTGGGGCATCATGTCCTTACAAGAGCAGGACAAGGCGGGTACTCTCAGGCAACAAGGGGGTCACATTATAACATTTCCCTTAAAGACTTTGAGTATCTTTGCATTGAGGGTAGGAAAAGGAGTAAGAGGATAAGTATTAGTTGAGATATCTCTGGAAGCATCTAGAATAGGAGGTGGCTCTGGTCCTACATATTTGTAGTTGTCTAGTAAGAAATTATACTAGAGCAGAAGGCAGTGATGCAGTAACAGGTATGTGTGTTTTGGAGTTAAACAGATTTGAATAGATAGATAGATACATACATACATAGATGGTGCGTGTGGTAGTGAAGATTGAACCCAGTGGTACTCTGCCATGGAGCTATGTCCTTAGTTTCTTTTATTTTTGCTTTGAGACAGGATCTAAATTGCTCAGGCTGGCCCTGAATTTGCAGTCCTCCTGTGTTAGCCTCCTAAGTAGCTAGGATTATGAACCTGTGCTCCTTCACAGGCGTGATTAACATCAGCAAGTCACTTAACCTTTCAGAGTCTCAATTTCTTCAATAAAATGAGTGTAACACCTATGATAATGGAGTTGCTATAAAAATGAAATTAAGTAATAAATAATATATTAAATAATTTATGCCAAGCACATAATATATATTGTTCCTAGCTCATAAGGTAAGCAGTAAAATACTACTTTTGAGCTGTTCTTTCCCTTTTGGGAAAATTTATTAAAGTTATCACATTGCCATAGCAAGATAGAGAACTTTTGAGGAATAAAATTCTTTTCTGTAAAGTGTATCTAATAACCTCTGATACTTTAAAAATAAATTTATCCAATGAGAGAGAGTACCTCATGGCAAATAACTGGTTCCTATTCTCAATGTAAATATAACTTATAGTTAATAAATTGAACTATTTAGACTTTGCTTAGTATGAGTTTGTCTTCCAGAGCTTGATAACACCCGAGAGTACAAAAAAATACTGACTTTCTTGATCTTCAAAGGTGAGATACAGACTCTGAGGTATGGAGATCCTGCCTAAATCATTTAGCTTTCCTCTTTCTCTTTGATTAACTAGAACTTTATGGATCATACAAGAAGAAAAACACCATAAAAACTTGAGTTAGCTAGCTATGCAACTAGGGATGTATTTGAAATTTCTTGGATTTCTGTTAGAATTTTTTTTCTTATTCCTTAACTGTTGAAATTTAGAAAGCAAAGAATAAGATTGTGGTATTAGCTGGAAAAAAGGTCAGTGTCTGGATCTCATCTTGTAGGCCTAGAAGCATACTCATTTCAGTGCCCTGGAGTTGCCCAGACTTAGAAAATCTGTTTTATTGTAACTAAATTATAGAAACAGTAGGTGTCTGTATTAATTTTCTACTTGGGAAAATTATGGGAAGCTCATTTTTACATAAGGATTCATGGTGAATTTCAAGAGTACGCTAGATTGTTTGTTGTGTGACTCAGCTGATGAATATCATCTGGCACTGATGTACTGATATACTTATTTTTAAAAAAAGGGGGGCATGCTGGACCAGGTATGCCAGTGGACTAGCTTGTCATAGCACTTTCTCCCTTGAACAGTCCTTGATTGCATTTGGTCTTTCAGTTCCATTTTCTCTACTCCCTCCAGAGGTACCCAGGGTTGACTGTTCATTTTTTTATAAAGATTTTTGTATTTATCAAATAGGTGTTAAATATATATTTAAGACTATGATAAATGGTACCACACTGTATATACATGTTTTACAATTTTTTTCTCAGTATTACACTTTTGGAGTATCTATATGTCTGTGCCTGTAACCACCTAGCTGTATATATCTGTAGGTCATTAATTTTAAGTGCTGTATATAGCATTTTAGTGTATGGATATAGTACAGTTTATTCATTCCTTTGTTGCACGTTTAGGTTATTTGAAATGTTTTGTTGTTATAGAGTCTTATGTGGTTGCTAGATTGCTTCTTCAGTGGTTACCAGTACAGATTTTTGTTACTCTGTAACTTTTCAATGCTGGGTACTTCAGATTTTTAGTTTTTTTCCTACTCTGGTAGGTATAGAATGGATTTAAGTATCTGTATTCCTGAGCATTGTTTTAAAATCCAGAATTTAACTATGGTAAATTTTCTTTTTATTAATTTGTATTTTTTAAAATGTGATTTTATAATTTTTTTATACAATCTTGCTGTTATTTGTTGTTTGAGGTTTTGCAAACATCTTATTCTAATCTGTACTTTTCTACTTTTTGAGAGCATCTTTTACTTTATAGACATTTAGAATTTATTTGAAGTAAGAGTAATGAATCTTTCTTTTGTGGCTTGTTTATTTTTTGGTTAACAGACCGAATGTTACTTTGAATGGAGGTCATAAATATACTCTGTGTTTTTTAAAAAAATTAAAAATTGTCTTATTACAGGTCTTTAATTTAATTGGAATTACATTTTGTGTATAGCGTAAAATACAGATGCAATTGATTTTTCATGTGAAAAACTTGATTATCTCGACACCATCTATTGAAAGGTACATCTTTCCCCACTGATATGCAGAGCTGTCACTGATCTGTATGAAGTGCTCATGAGTCTGTTTCATGAATCTGTTTCAGGAAGTCCTTTGTTCTATATAGCTGTTCCTATAACAACTGGGTACTTAAATAATGTAACTTTGTAACACATTTTGATAAATGATGTTATGCCACTATCTCCTTTATTTTAAAAGTTATCCTGGCCATTTTTGATTCTGCTCTTCAATGTAAATTTTAGAGTTATTGAGTATATCAAGCTTTGCAAAAACCTTTGTCTTGGTTAATTTTCTCTCATTGTTGAGACAAAGTACCTGATGTCCAAAGTGAAGCAAGGAAAAGTTTATTTAGCTTACAGTTTCTGGAGGTTTCAGTGCATAATCAGCTGGCTCCAAGGCAGGATGGTATGGCTAAGGGGCAGCCACAAGCAACAAGAGCAAAAAGGCAAAAGCGGGGAAAGCACACCTCCTTCCCATCCTTATACTGCATGCTGACTCCCGCCCAGGTGCAACACTCACACTGCCAATTCAAATGCTAGATTCAGCCACCTCAGTGATCACGAGGATTGGGGGCCACCCAGACACAAACCATAACAGCCTTTAAGCAATTTCTTTATTGAAGTTTAATTTACATACAATAAAATGCAATTATTTTAAGCAATCAATTCTGAGTTCTGACAAAAATATTTACCCATGTAACCACTGATACGATCAAGATATAGAATAATTCCATCAACCTAGACTAATTCTGTGTGACTCCTCCCAGCCATTTCACAAGTTCACTCAGCTCTAGTCAACTACTGATATATTTTATATCTTTATAGATTAAATATCTTTAGTAAATTTCATGTAATATAGTCAAAAATATGTATTTTGTTATATCTGGTCTCTTTTGACCCAACATAGTGTTTTGAGATTCATCCATGTCATAGGTATCAGCATTTTATTCTTTTTTTTCTTGCCTAATAGTATTCTGTTGGATAGCTTATATCACAATTTGTTTATTCATTCACTGGGTTTTACATATTTGAGTTGTTTCAAATTTAGAGCTATTAATATTAGAGTTGCTATGGGTATTCATATAAAAATCTTGGTCATATGTTTTCATTTCACCTAGCAATAGAACTTCTGGGTTGTATAGTAAAGTAAATACCATTCAGAGAGAGAGTCTTTAAAAATAATGGTATTTATTTGAGGGATAACAGAGCAATGTAAAAGGAATACTCATGCCATAGCAAACAATGGGCATCTTCAATGAAGTTGTAGCAGGGGAAAAAATTTGAAGTTAAAACTGAAGATTGCATAAGATACATTAAGATAACAATACTTGGCTACAAGAATTAATAACATGGGTGGTACCAATATGAGGTTGAACAGACAGTTGCTGGGCAAATATCTTTGGAGAAATATTTTTTGTGTAAGGTTGTGGTTCTCATGTATGAGAACGCTTCCTTCAAAAACTCTTAGCTTTTTAAATTTATTTTTTGTTAAAGCAAAATCAAATAATATCATTTTATTTTTTTATTTTTATTTATTTAAAATTTTATTTTAAAGATAGTAAAATCCAACAAAACAAAACAGAACAAAGTCAATCAAAACAAAGCAGTAGAACTGGTACAGAACGTCAAAGCAGGATACTAGGAAAACAATAGCTATTATAGTCTATTATAGTATATCTTGTTATCCTTGTAATATTTGTCCATTGCATCAGGTATAGCGAAATCAAACCAAAAACAAAACAGAATAAAATCAATCAAAACAGAATATCAAATAAAGCAAAACAGTTAATCAGAATAAAGCAAAAAGAGTGAGAACAATATTGGACCTCAAAGACAAGATAGAGGGAAATCCCCCATATGTGCTACATTGCATACTGTCATCCTCCCAAGAGATACTCAGACTGCTGGCCCCAGGCCTGCAAAATCCACCAAACAATACAAGCATTTAGTTGCTTTATGTACTTTAGTTGCTATCAACTTAGCTGGTCCTCTGAACCAGCAGGTTGCTTATGGGGGCAGGGTGTGTGTGTGTGTTGATTCTCAGCCTGTGTGTGAGTAGGCTCACGAGAGGTGCTGATCTTTCTCTTCCTAGAGTCCACGCCGCTTGCACTGATTGACAGGAAGGCTGGCTCGTTGTCTTCTGATTGAATCCTCCCTGACCCAACATGGCGGGTTCTTGGGAGGCGCTGATTTTTCTCTTCCTGGAATCAAATACTATCATTTTAATTCTTATAATTTTCAAAAAATTTATTTAACTTGGCACATTGTTTTCCAAAGGAGCTAAATTATTTTATTTTCCTCCAGCAGTACCAGCTCTTGGTATTGCCTGTGTTTTTAATTTAGCCATTCCAATGGGTGTGTAATAATATCTCTCTATGTTTTCATTTATTTCTGTGATGAATAATGATGTTGAGTGTTACTCATGTGCTTAATGACCATTTGTACATCTACTTCGGTAAATATCCATTCAACTCTTGTGCCTATTTTAAACATTTTCAGTTTTATTGAAATATAAATGATCTTGGCACCATTTAAGCTAAATTGTATATGTTTAAGATGTAAAATGTAATGTTTTGACATGTATACATTTTGAAATGATTACCACAATTAAGCTAATTTACCTTATGTGTTATCTCATAGTTCACCATTTTTTAATATAGTGAGAACATTTAAGATCTATTCTTATTCATTCATCAGTTGTTGGATATATGTGCTGTTTTCTTTTCTTTTCTTTTCTTTTCTTTTCTTTTTTTTTTTTTTGTAGGTACCAGGGATCAAACTCACAACTTTGCACCTGCCAAGCAGGTGCTTAAACCACTGAGCCAAACTCCTGGCCCCGTATGTGCTGTTTTCAAGAGCTAATTATTATAAATTGTACTGCTATAAATATGGATATGCATGTATCCCTGTAATATGATAATATGATGATTTTAACTCTTTTGGGAAAATACTTAGAAGGGATAGCTGGGCCAAATGGAATTTCTATTTTTAGTTTTTTTGAGGAATCACTATGCTGATTTCCATAGTAGTTGTACTAGTTTACAGAGGTATTATTTATATACACTGAAGTGCTGTGTTGCTATAAAGAAAGATAAACTTGAGGCATTCATAAATAAATTGATGCAATTTGAGAACATAATATTTAGTGAAATAAATTGGACACAGAAGCTCTAATGTTGCATGGTTTCTTTTAAATTTTTTTTTTTGGCAGCACCGGGAATCGAACTCACAACCTTGCACCTGCCAGGGCAGGCACTTAAGCTGCTGAGCCAAACTCCCAGCCCTCATGATTTCTTTTAAATGAGAAAGAGTGTGTATATGTATATACACAAATAAAGAGCAAAACAGAAGGGAGATAAATAGAAAGGAGAAGTTCAAATACTTTCCCAAATTACACGTTTCGTTGTTTCAAAATATATTTTAATATATATGCTAATTTGTTTCATTTATACCACTGGTTTATTTTAGATCATTCAAAAGAAAGTTTTGTGTTATTGTTCGTTTGTTTCTCTTTTGATAAGAATCATTTTGGTTTATGCCTTGTCCTCTGAATAACTACTTTGAAGATAATGATACAGTGTGTTAACTGTTCTTATTCTCTTATTATTTTGTTATGCAATTTTGTTTTTGTTTTTTCATAAAATACAAAAGTGAAAAAAATCTGTTCTTTAGCAGATTTCACGATAAAATACATTTACTATTCACTACAATCATGGTGCTGTAAGTTCTCCAGAATTTATCTTGTAACTGAAAGTTTGTATTCTTTGACCAGCACCTTCCTGTTTGCCCCAGCCCCTGCCTCATGGTAATCATTTTTTACTCTTGTTTCTGTGAGTTTGACTTTCTAAGATTACACTCTTAAGTGTGGTCATGCAGTAAATGTCTTTCTCTGTCTTTTTTATTTCACTTGTAGTATTATTTATTCCAGTTTGATGTAATCTTATTTATTTATTTAGTTTTTATAGTATCACCTATTTATTTGTTTTTTGTTATTGCTACCTGTGTCATATCTAAAATATCATGGTCAAGAATAGTATCATAAAATTTTGACCATTTTCAAATGAAATTGTCTTATTAAATAAAGTTTAAAAACTACACAGTCTAGGTTGTTTGTGAAAATTAGTACCTTGGGAAAGTGCTATTTGTATTGAATTCTAGTTTGACCACTTGTGTTAGAGAAATGAAATGAAGCAGAAGGAAGACAAAACATGGTATATTTGATCACCACTTATTTATTGCCAATTTTAATACAATGCAGTTATTCGAATCCAAACACTTGAAACAAATTCGTTACAGTCAAATAAAGGAACTATATAATAGTGTTAGTCTTTCTTCCTGAGTATGAATATTCCCTTACATAGAGTTATTCTATTTCTATAGTAAGCACCTCTAAAGTTTTAAAATCTGGAGCCGACTTCTTCTGGTTTTTTTGTTTATTTATTTTTTATTTTTAGAGAGGAAAAAATCACACAGAAAAATACGGAGCCAACTTTTTAAAAGTAGAAGCTGAGATCTTTCTTGTTGAAATCAGGTTAAAACCTGCATTTGGATCCTTTGATCCTGAACTGATCAACTTGTTCGTTAAGAAATTATGCTCTTACTTGGCCAAGGAGAATCATATGAAGTAACTTCTTCATAATACCAGTTAGTTACCTAACAGAAGATGTACTTAAAAATTGGGCTGTAGTGAATTTTGTAAGCCAACACACTATCAGTGGTACATCTTTGCTTTTAGGATTTCTTCTTTTTGCTACTATTCTATGTAGGATACACCAAAAATTTGAGTGCATGCAGATGTTAGAGAAAATTTTAACTTTAGTATAGTATATTTACAATGTATAATTTTTTAAAACCACATGGTTAGCTTTGGCATTATCTCTGATTAAATAATGAGCTGTTGAAAAGATACCTTAACTAAAATCCAAGTTCCTTAAATACTTTGCATTATTTTTCCAAATTTAACCCCATACTAGTCATTTATTCAACTCAGTATTTCATAAAAAGTAGCCCACACACCCTACATTTTTGGGGAAGGAACTAAATAAGAAGTAGTAGAGTACAATTACAGGTTTAAAAGAAAAAGAAACAGAAATTTCATGATGACTTGCTTCTCTGTAACAGTTTCTCATTTTTAAAATTTAAAAATTTTTAAGTGCTGTTCAAGTTAGTTTCACTTCTATCCATTATTTATCCCTGTATTTAACACCTCTGTTGTTGGACATACTCATAGAGTGGAGTGCTGCTATTGAAACTTTGGGATCTTGAGCCTATACTTCCATCTCCACAGCTATCTGCTATTCTTTTCTGGTCATGGTAGCCACTTTGTCTGTGATCCTCATTGCAAAATGACAATTTATTGATAGTATTGGATCTAGACAGTCCACAGGAGGGTGTAAATTGTTCAGAGGCACAGCCTGAGGAGCTTTCTACTTGTCTATAACCACTTCTCCACTGCCCTTCATTACAATTTGAATGGCTATAGTTAGATTTCCACTGGTTTCCACATCTCCCTTGTGACTCATGTTGCTCAAAACTACAATACTGACTAGGTCCAGAACCACATGCTCCAGAGCTAGATGAGTAGCATGAGCCAGATCCGTATTGTTGAGAGTTAGAACAATGACCAGATCCAGAATGATGTTGTCCAGAGATAGATGAAGGACATGAACCAGACTCATAGTGTTCAGGCATATTTGAGGCATACCCATGTTGGCTATGGCTAGAACAATGACTTGAGGCAGATCCATATTGGCCATAGTTACCACATCTGTATTGATCATAGCTGGAGGACTGGGCTGAGCTGGGTCCATGTTGACCGCAGCATGATGACTGTCCTGATGTTGAGCCTTGTTGTCCATAGCCAGAATACTGACCTAAGCCAGAACCATGCTGAGTAAAACCAGATGACTCTCGTGGAACTGACTCATGTTGACTAAAGCCAGAAGTTTCTCTTGAGCAAGACCCATGTTGCCTTTGGTTAGAAGACAGGCCTGATCCAGATATATGTTGGCCATAGCTAGAAGACTGATTTGATCCAGGCCCATACTGACCATAGCTAGAAGACTGACCCAACCTGGATCCCTGCTGACCACAGCTTGACTGTCTTGATGAAGAACTATGTTGTCCATAACTAGAGGACTGACTTAAGCCAGACCCATGTTGACCAAAGCCAGAAGACTGACCTGAGCCAGACTCATGTTGCCCAAGGGCAGACTGATTTGATCCAGACCCCTGTTGGCTATACCTTGAAGACTGACTAGATGTAGACCCACATCTGTTATGGCTAGGAGACTGACATGAGCCAGACCTGTATCCACCATAGCTAGAAGAGTGACCTGAACGAGATCCATGGTGACCATAGCTAGAAGACTGACCTAAGCCTGATCCATCCCGGCCAAAGGCAGAAGACTCTCCTGAGCCAGACCTATGTTCACCAAAGCCAAAAGACTCTCTTTGACCAGACACATGTCGCTTGTGACTGGAAGTTGATCTAGATGTATGTTGGCCATAGCTAGAAGACTGATTTGATTCAGACCCATGCTGACCATAGCTGGAAGACTGACCTAAGCTGGATCCATGCTGACCACAACATGATGACGAAGAACCATGTTCTCCATAACTAGAGGATTCACCTAAGCCAGATCCATGATGACTAAAACCAGAAGACTCTCCTGAGCCAGACCCATGTTGACCAAAGCCAGAAGTCTGATGTGAGCCAGATCCATGTTTCTCAAAGGCAGAAGACTGATTTGATCCACATCCCTGTTGGCTATATCTTGAAGATTGACTGGATTCAGACCCACGTCGGCTCTGGCTAGGCGACTGACCTGAGCCAGACCTGTATTCACCATAGCTAGAAGATTGACCTAAACCAGACCCATGGTGACGATAACTGGAAGACTGACCCAGCCTGGATCCATACTGATCAGAGCATGATGATGAAGAACCATGTTGTCCATAACTAGAGGATTCACCTAAGCCAGATCCATGTTGACCAAAGCCAGAAGACTGACCTGAGCCAGATTCATGTTGCCCAAAGGTAGAAGACTGATTTGGTCCAGACCCCTGTTGGCCATACCTTGAAGATTGACTGCATACAGACCCACGACGGCTATAGCTAGAAGACTGACCTGAACCAGACCTATGGTGACTGTAGCTGGAAGACTGATGTAAGCCTGATCCATGCTGGCCAAAGCTGGAAGACTGTCCTGAGGAAGATCCATGTTGGCTGTAGTTAGAAGACTGATTTGAACCAGACCCATACTGGCTATAGCTAGGAGACTGACCTGAGCTGAACCTCTGTTGGCTACAGCTTGGTGACTCTCCTGATGCTGAACCGTGTTGCCCACTGCTACAGGATTGGCTTATGCCAGATCCATGCTGACTAAAGCTAGAGGACTCTCCTGAGCCATAAACATGTTGCCCAAACCTGGATGACCTTCCTGAACCAGATCCATATTGACCAAAGCCAGAAGACTGACTTGACCTAGACCCATGTTGGCTGTACCTTGAGGACTGACCAGATCCAAATCCATGTTGATTGTGGGTAGAAGATTGACCTGAGCCAGATCTGTATCTACCACTGCTGGAAGATTGCTGTGAACTAGATCTCCTATATCTCCTGTGCCTAGAAGATTGGCTTGATCCAGATCTGTGTCGGCCGTATTCACCACTGCTAGGAGATGAACTTGAACCAGACCTGTATCGCCTGTGCCTAGAAGACTGGTTTGATCCAGACACATGCTGTCCACAACTAGAAGACTGACCTGAGTTGGATCCATGTTGGTCACAGTTTGATGTCTGTTCTGATGAAGAACCATGTTGTCCATAGTTAGAAGACTGACCTAAGCCAGATCCATGCTGACTAAAACCAGAAGATTGACCTGAGCCAGACTCCTGTTGATCAAAACCAGATGACTCTCTTGAACCTGACCGATGTGACCTGTGGCTAGAATACTGGCCCGATCCAGATCCATATTTACTGTATCTTGAAGTTTGCTCCAAGCCTGAACTTTGTTGGCCATAGCTAGATGACTGACCTAAACCAGACCTGTGTTGACTGTGGCTAGAAAATTGGCCTGATCTAGATCCATGTTGTCCTAAGCTTGAGGACTGACCAGTTGAAGATCCATACTGTCCACAGTTTGATGACTGACCTGACCCAGACCCATATTGTTCACAACTCCCTGAGGTGGACTCATGGTATTTCTGATTAGGAGATTGACTACAGCCAGATCCATATTTTCCGTAATTAGAGGACTGACTTGATCCAGAGCTATGTGTTTGATTTTCAAAACTTCCTGAATGACCACCTGCATTGGCTTTGTGGTATTTTTGCCTAGAAGAATGACTGGACCTAGAACCATATTGCCCATAGCCAGAAGATTCTTCAGATCTAGTGTTTTGGTGACCATAGTTGGAAGATTGTCCTGAGCCAGACCCATGGTAACCAAAGGCAGAGGAGTGACCTGCTCCAGACCCATGATTTTGTCTTCCACAGCTTTCTAGCTGATGACTAGAGCTGCTGCTATGTTTTCTCTGAGTAGAGGACTGACAAGAACTTGGTTGATTTTTGTCATAACTTGTGGCCTTGCCTGATTCATACTCATACTCTTCATAGCTTGAGGACTGTCTTGGTTCAGAACCATATTGTTGTTGTTGACTAGTAAGGTCATTTGAATTTAACCAGTAGTCTTGTTTTTCACAGCTGCCTGAGTTGAATCCATGATGCCATTTGTAAGGGGATTGGCCTACATTTTTCTTATATTGTTGATGTGAGCCATGCTTGTTTTTTTCATTAGCCTTGAAGTGGCTTGAACTTGACCCTGTCCTTTCCTTTGAACTTTCTCTGTGCTCAGAACTAGACAAGTCTCCTTCATGTCTCAGTTTTCTGGAGGTAGACCTAGACCTAGGTTTAATGTTTCCTCTGGAGTCCCTGGAAAAGGAGCCATTCTCTCCTGCGCTTGAACTTGAATAAGTGGAAAAGGATTTTTGCCTTTTTCCTTCCTCTTCTGTTTCACTGTGTTCCTCTTGGTGCTGATGACTGTGATCTTTCTGCTTTGACCCTGAAGCTTGGCAGTAGTCTTTGCCAACAATTTTATTACAAGCCCGAGACAACTTGAATATCATCAGAAGATACTCAGTAAAATCCACTTGTTTACTGTGGTCTCTGTCCAGATTTTGCATGATGATATCTACAGTATCTGGGTCATCTGGGTTCTGTGTAGGAATAAGATACAGAGGCAGCTCTGTCAGTATTATACAGCCAGATAACCAGCTGGAGGAATGCTGTACAAATGTGATGCTTGGCATATTTAGGTGCAGCTGAATCACGTAGTACTTTGCCCTGGATTGTCCTATCTTCAGCAGAGAGAAAGGAGTATGCAATGAATAATGCGGTGAGAAATAGCTAGCAGAGGATCCATTTGGAAGGTGAAAGGGAGCAGGGGACCAATTATTTTTGGTGAAGCATGGTCAAATAGGAATAACTAGCGAATTTATAAATAATAATTGTGGATATCTGAATTAACTTTATAATTGACTATATAAATAATCTTTTCTTTATTCATCCAATTAAATTGATTAACTCACTCAACATTTATTGTTACCTGTTATCTGCCTAGCATTGTATTATATGAGGCAATAAGCCAGTAAACATGACTGTTCTGACAAAATGCAACTTGAAGTTTAATGCAGATACACAAACTTACAATTGCAATTTATTGTGGGACGGTTTCTCTGAGCACATTGGAAGAGAACTATTCAGGGTCTGAGAAAGGTTGTAGGGGCTTTTGATTGATGGATTAGACTTAGCCAAATGAAGAGGCAGAAAGGAAAGGAGAAGGGGCAAAAGATTATTCTGGGCAAAGGGAATGATATGAACAAAGGGCTAAAGGTGAGAGAAGGCATGGCACATTCAGAGAACTGGAAGAATTTCTGGGTATAGAGTCTGAAAAGTAAAGAGAAGTGGATAGATAAATAAGGACTACTTATTTTAAGTCATGTATTAATACACAACTTTTAAGTCGTGTATTAAGAGCAGATATGCAAGTTGTTGAAGGGTTGAGAGTGTCTAATGCTGAGATTGGAAGTAGGAGATGCACTAACAGTAGTGGTAGAGAGACATGGGCTGTTGAACTAGATGGAGACAGGAAAGTGGTGGTGCCTGCTGAGAATGAGGACATCAAGAATGGCACCAGACTTCTACCTTGAGTGAAAAGGGGAAGGAAAAATTTAGAGGGGAAGATGATAAAATTCATGTCTGATTAACTTAATTTAAGACATTCGTACAAATCCAAATAATATTCAATAGGCAGTTGAATTTAAGGCTTTGAAGCTCGAGAGGTATGTTTAAAGACTCAAATACTTATTTTTAGAATGGACACTTTTAAGGTAGTGGTTGCTCTTGTGATGTAGGTGTAAATACCAATTTCTAGAACTCAGATGCCTTCCAGTACTACCAGAATCTCAGAAATGGACAGTGGTGTGGACATTTTGGACTGAAGAAAGAAGATAGGGAACAAGGTGCATTTCACATGCTTGGTAATTTTTTGAGGACTGCCACAGTTGCTCCCATGGATGTGGCATTTTAAAAATCTATAGATTTTATCTGATGTTTAGTGGGATAATTTACTTGGTCATATATTACTTTGTCATCCATTGTGAATCAACCCGTGATTCTCAAGCCCACCAAATTCCAATTCTATCTTGCCAAGTGGGGAGAGTCTTCTGAGATGATTGACATATATGATAAAGAGTTAGGAAGAGGCAAAGAAGAGAATTTCAGAATTCAGTCATAACATGGAATTATTACCTTCAGAATTTGGTGAAATTCATTTTCCAAAAGTTCTTTCAGCTCTTCCTTGTTCAACATGTCACAGTCCCCATGCTGGGTCGCATATTGGTAGAAAACATCAATGACAGTGACAATGCCTTGTAGGAGTTTAGGCATCTTTTTGCAAATTTAAGTTAACCTAAAAGGGGGTGGGGAGAGATATACCTCTTATTTCTCTTTCTTTCTTTCATTCATTCTTTCATTCAAGGCAGTGGCTTGTTATGGGGTTTGGGCTGGCCTTTAACTCACTATGTAGTTCAGGCTGGCTTCAAACTCATGGCAATCCTCCTGCCTCAGCCTCCTGAGTGCTGGCATTACAGGCATGAGCCACCATGCCTGGCTATTCCTTTTATTTCTTCAACATGTAAATAGATCTAATCAATTGTAAGAATTGTCAGCCATGATTAATTTTATCCTGTTTTAATCAAGAACTAATTCAGAATCAATTGACTTGTTGAGTCCATATAGCAAGAGAATGATGAAACTAGGAACAGGACCCATGTTTTGTATTTCCATTACTAAATGCATGTGGGGGTGACAGTTTTCCATTTTGGGCTCCCCACCTCTACCAGAGGCATTTACTTTTTTCAGGAACTATAGAAATCCTAAGTCTGCTAATTGATCTCCTTCCTTCCTCTGTTTATTTCTAGGCCTCAACCATCACACTTGAGAGGACAGGACCCTGATCTTCAACTGAAGAGTACCAGTGGCTAAATTGGATCCTCAAGTCTTGTAGACTAGTGAAGGTAGAGAAAGTGGGCAAAGCCAGCCACAGTCTTAGGTGATATGAAACTGGGGGGCTGCTGCTATCAGATTTAGCTTCTGCTTTCATTCTCCACACAGGGACTGACCCTCAGGCTTTATTGGTTATACAGCAGAGGAAAAATGCTCAGCAGTTAAACAGGGACCTTGCCTAGTTGGTAACTAGATTCCTATAATCTTAACCATAGACCCAAAAGAAAGGATGTCATACATGTAGTTTGGTCATTGCTTCATTTTCTTTTTTGACAAAGTTAAACTTATGCCAAAGTTCTCCAAAACATTATACACACACATTTACACACACACACACACACACACACACACACACACACATTTTATACAAATTCCTGTTTGCTTTAGAGCACATCCTGGGCATTCATAATTTTATAGCCTTAAGAACCCATGAGCAATTGAGCGGTACTAAACACCTGCTTACTTACCTAGTTCACCAGAGGAACAGTAGGATGGAGACTGAAGCAGCTTGCAGGGTGCTGCTACTGGGGTTAATGGCCTTTTTATAGAACGGATAATGGTCCATATGAGGGAGGAGCTGCACTCTTGTTGATGTCCTAATACATTCCTAAACAAGTTTAGCTCCTTCTCCATCTCCACCTTCTAGGTGTTTACATTCTTACTTCCTTACATGTTCACCTGAGACTGCAATAGCAGTTCTCAAATCTGGGCTAATATCAGCCCCACCTGCCAGTCACAGGATACTGAAAGAAGGCCTCTTCGTGTATTCATGAATGTGACACACTGAATCGACAACAAATTGTGTGGACTTTAATAGAGGTTGAATAGAGTATATACAGGGACTTCAGGCCTCAAATGTCAAAGAATCATGGAATTTAATGTTCAAAAGGAACTTTAAAGATCATCTAGTCAGACTCTTCCAGTCTGAGCTGAAATTTATATGAAATTCTAGCCAAGATGTCTTCTTTGATTTCATTATTACCTCTTGGAATAAATAATGGATGCAGAGGCTGTCCTTTAACTAAGTCAATTTACCTAAACTTAGTGCCCACTGTCAATTTCACTTTCATTTCAACCACCATACAACATTGGGAAGAAAAGCATGTCCTCATGATCTTGGCTGTGGGTGTTCTCCAGCTCCATTTTTCTTTCTGTATTCCTTTTTATGTTCCAGTTATTATTAACTATCTCAACCTTTGCAAATATACAATGCTATTTCATGTTTCTTTGTCTCCTTGTATCTTTCTTCATTGTCTCCTGGTGACTCCTATTAATTATTCAGAATCCCTATTAGCCTTCCTGTGTGAAATCTTTCTTTCTTTCTTTCTTTTTTTTTTTTTTGTGGCACTGGGGATTGAACTCACAACCTCGCGTCTGCCAGGGCAGGCGCTTAAGGCACTGAGCCAAACTCCCGGCCCTGGTTTTTTGAGGCAGGTTCGCACTACGTAGCTCAGGCCGGCCTTGCGCTCGCGTTGTAGCCCAAGCCGGCCTCGAACTCACAACGCTCCACCTACCTCAGCCTCCCAAGTGCTGGGATTAAAGGCATGCGCCACCACGCCCGGCTGTGAAATCTTTCTTGAAATAAATCTTTCTCTCAACAGAGAGTTATAATTGGTTACCTAATTCATAATTGTATATTTATATAACTCACCATATTTTATTTTTCATGGTTGTTTTACTATGCAATTAATGTTTAGTATAAAAATTAGAAAATACTAAACTGAAGAAAATAAAATAAAAACTGTTACCCTATTAGCCATAAATAACTACTATAAATTATTTGGTTCAATGTTGATAACTTGGTTAATTATTCTTGTACACAGCTGTCTACGTACTTGTATAATTTCTAGTCTATGAGGTCCTTGAGATAGGGGATGGGCATTATTTATTCCCATGTCACTTAGAGACCCAATATATTCCTGGCACATAAAGATCTCCAATAAATATTTGTCATTTTGAGCTGAATTCAAAGAGGCAAAGGGGTCATAACTACAGTCTTTTACACTGACCTACTTTCTCACAGTATGATTAGGACCTGTCGGCTCTCTTGCCATCTTCCTCTCAGAAGACATGATTTCACCTCAGTGTAATCTGAATCTTAGCACTGGGAATCTCTGCTTACCCCTAAGGACATTTCTCCATGTTCTCTCCATTGTGAATGTATGACACAAATTTTACTGAAACTGAAGTGACATAGACTTACAATTTGGGCAATATGGTATTTGGGATTTGAGAAGTAGTAGCAACTATTGGCAAATGGTAATTACAGAGTCAACCATCATTAGGTTGAGTGTTTTTTTTTTTTTTTTTTTTTCCCCTGTGAACTACCCAGAGGGCTATGGAATCAGTATGCATTCTGTAGTTGTGTTTCCTTAGGATGCCTGATTAGGGCCAGGTTGCCATGCTTTATTGCAGCAGTAACCTTTTTAAAGGTGTGACTGAGACTGTGGGAGTGAAGGGGAGGTGGAATTTGTTGAGTAAAGATTAAATTCCTGCAAGAGTCGTTGTCTCAAATGGAGGAAAGGGCTGCCTGTAGATTATCCCAGGTGAACATACCCTTGAGACCAGCATTCTCCTAAACTTCTTTAGTGAACATTTTTTGTAAGAGTCTAGATAACAAATATGACAGTATTTGTGAACCAGTTGGTTTTTGTTGCAGTTTCTCAACTCTGCTCTTGAAGATCTCTAAATGATATGTAAACAAATGAGCATGGGCTGTGTTTCAGTAAAACTTACTAACACTTATCCTTGCATTTCATGTCATGTTTTACAACCAGTTTCATATATAGAAAACATTCTGCTGGACTGTACAAAAATGGATGTTCCATATGGCTTATGAATCATAGTTTGCTACTTCCTCCTCTTTCATTTACTGGTATAGGAAAATTCTTTGGGAGAGGCAAACCTCACATGGAAGAGAAGAGCGGGGAAGTATGGGACATCAGAAGCACTTAATCTAATGAGAGGGAAAAGTGCACATATCTGTGAATTTTATTGTGTGTGGGGTGGTAGGGAAAGAGAACAGAGTATGGGATCTTTAGGTGCCCGTCGAAGGGTGGTAAATTTTGGACTGATGTAGGGAGGAAAATTTCAGCATCTACAATGACTAGAAGTGCAAAGAACTGTATAATAATCTCATTTATTGTCAAGGATACTTTCATGTATCAAGTAAACAATATTTTGACATGTTTTACAAACATTTAATCCTTTCAACACTTTATTCTCTCAATTTCCTCACTCACTGGAATTTTGTTGAGCTCACCAGCCAGAATTTTGTTGAACTTTATTTCCTGGTTTGTGTCAAGAAAGCAAAAGGAATGTTGAATATGAGTTTTAACTTCTTCTCTCCCTACTGAGTATTACTAATATTAGAGTTGGAATAGATTATCACAAAAGTTCTTTTTAAAACTGAGGTTCATGATTTTACTGGTATATGTGCTTCATAATAACAAGGCCGATATATTATAAATTTGATTAGTGATTTTTCCTTTTGTAAACAATAAATTTCAGGACTTGAAATTTCTTATAGCATGCACCATGATCTGAATTTTTGAGTGTCCCTCTCTCCCAGTGTGTTGCTAGAATGAACATTGTGTTCTTCTTAAAATGTGTGCTGATGTACATCGTATTAATCCTGATAACGACTCCTTGATGCAGGTATTGTTGCCTCTCTTTTACATATGAGAAAATTGAGGTTCTGGGAAAATGTCTAATTTGCCTTGAGTCACTTAGCTATTAAGTGGCAAAGACAAGATTAGAGTTCAAATCTGCTTCTTTCTAGGAGTAGCTAGGGAGTAGGAAACTATTCATGTGCTGGAAAAGGCAGGTTGTGGAGCTATTTCTTGAGCAATGGAATGTCTCATCTAAGACATTATCCCCCCAAAACTGGCAAGAATTAATTAAAGTGTTCATTCCATTGTACAATTCTATTCTGCCTGTCTGAATGGCAGTGATATGCCAATAGCACCATCTGCTGGGTGTAGGGAAATGCTACAGAATGTTCCTTCCTCCTTTCTTCATTTCCTCTCATCATTTCTGTTCTTTGTCATAGTCATTTGTAGTTTAGGCTCTATGAATGAAAAAACTATGTTAAAAAAATCATGGAGATATGCATACATGTGTACACCCCCAGACCTATACCCATACCATACTTGTACACATACCCATATTCATGTCTGTGAATTGCATTATGCATGGGGTGGCAGGGAATATTATGTAGGGTAGTGTATACTTAATATCCTCAGTGAGCATTTGTACATGATATAAATTTAAATTTTAATAGTAATATATGAAAATCATGTGTTTTGGGGGCTCATTTAAAGTGTTAAATACGAAAGCTAAAGTTTTGAAGTTTCTGGCAAATTTTGTATTAGACATGACTGTTACGGAAATGTATTAGATTTTATAGTATCATCAGATCACTGTTACTGATTGTATTACCCTGAATTATAGACAGAGCTTCTTTCCTAATTTTTATTTTTATTTGCACATGTTTGCAGTACATAATGATTACATTCATTGGGGGGAGTAAATGTACATAACACATCTTAATTATTTTTATGTCTCATTCCCTTCCCCACCCTTTCCAGTCCCTCCATCTCTTGGTCTTCTTCCCATTGGTAAAAGATCTATCTCCCTATTTCCTATTATCTATCTTTTTAAAAAGTGTATTTATACCTTGAGTTTCTCATATAAGAGAAACCATGCAATATTTAAGTTTGTGTGTGTAATTTATTTCACCTTAGCATTATGGTCTCAAGGTGCATCCATTTTCCCACAAATCACCCAAATTTATTCTTCTTTAACAGAGTAATACTCCATTGTGTATAAATGCCATGTTTTTCTTATCCTTTCATCTGTTGGTAGATATAAGGCTGCTTCCAAAATTTAGCTATTACGAGTTGTGCTGCTACAAACATGGGTATTCATGTATCACTGTAACACAATGGCTTTAACTCTTTGGAGAAGATTTCTAAAAGGGGAATAGTTGGGTCAAATGGAATGTCTATTTTTAGTTTTTTTAAGGAATCTCCATAGTGATTTCCATAGTAGTTATACTACTTTACATTCCCATCAACAGCGTAGAAAGGTTCACTTTTCCCTGCAGCCACAGGAATTTGTTTCTTGATGAAAGCAATTCTTTCTGGAGTAAGATAGAATCTTGGTGTTTTAACTTGCATTTGTCTAATGACCAGATACGTTGAACACTTTTTCATGTATCTGTTGGTTATTTGTATTTCTTTTGAGAGGTGTCTGTTGACTTCAGTTACCCATTTTTGGATTGGATCTTTTATTTTGGTAGTCTAATTTTTTGATTTCTTTATATATTCTAGACAGCTGTCAAAAGTTTTTTCCCATTCCGTAGATTGTCTCTTTACTGTGTTGGTTGTTTCCTTTGCTGGGCAGAAGTTTTAAAATTTTGTATAATCTGATTCATTGATTCTTGATGTTATTTTTTTTGTGCATTTGGGGCTCTATTTAGAAAATCCTTGCCTATGCCTTTGTCTTCAAGAGTTTTACCTAGTTTATCTTCTAGCAGGTGAAATCCTTCTGTTTTAACTTTGATACATTTTTATTTTAGCTTAGTACGTGGTGAGATATATGGGTCTAACTTCAATCTTATGCATATGTACAGCTAGCTTTCCCAGCACCATTTGCAAAAGAGGTGATCTTTCCTCCAGCCTATGTTTTTGGCTCCTTTGTCAAAGATCAGATGACTGGATGTTCCTAGGGTTGTTTCTGCATCTTCTCTTTTGTTCCATTAATTCATGTGTCTGTTTTGTGCAGTATCATGCTGTTTTTATCACTGCAACTTTGTATTACTATAACTTGAAATGTATGAGTGTGATGTCTCCTGTTTTGTTCTTGTTGCCTAGGATTGCTTTTGCTATTCTGGGTCTCTTATGAATCCATTTGAATTTTGGGGTTGTTTTCCTTGGTTCTTTGAGGAATAGTGTTGGTATTTTGATTGGGATTGCATTAAATCTATGTACCAATTTTGGATATATGGCCATTTTGACAATATTGGTTCTACCTACCCAGAAATAGGAGAAATGTTTTCATTTTCTGATGTCCTCTTTGATTTTCTTTTTCACAATACTATAGCTTTGTTGTAGCAGTCTTTCACTTTATTGTTTAGGTTAATTCCTAAATATTTATTTTTTTGATGCTATTGAATGGCATTGTTTTCCTTATTTCCTTCTCAGTGAACTCATTATTGGTGTACAGAGATGCTATTGATTTTTGTGTTTTGATTTTGTATTCTGCTACACTGCTGAATATGGTTATTTCTAGGAGTGTTTTGGTGAAATTCTTTGGGTCTTTCTATGTAAAGGATTATATCATCGGCAAAAATAATAATTTGAGATCTTCCTTTCCTATATGTACCATTTTATTTCTTTCACTTGTCTGATTGCTCTAGCTATTGTTTCATGTACTATATTGAATAGGAGTGGTGACAGTGAATATCCTTATCTTGCACCTGATTCTAGAAGCAGAAGTTTTAGCTTTTCCCCATTTAATAGATTATTGTCAGTAGTTTTGTCATAAATGGCTTTTGTCAAATTAAGGTAAGGTCCTTCTGTACCTATTTTTTTTTCAGTTTTTTTTTTATCATGATTGGATGTTGGATTTTGTCAAAGATTTGTTTCTGCTTTGAGATGATCACATGGTTTTTGTCCTTACTTCTGTTTATATGGAGTATTGCATTTGTTGATTTGCATATGTCGAATCGTCCTTGCATGCTTGGGATGAAACCTACTTGGTCATGATCTATGTATCATCTTTTTGATGACTCGTTTCATTCTGTTTGGCAGAATCTTGTTAAGGATTTTTGTGTATATTTTCAGTGAAAAATTTGACTGGTCATTTAATTTTTTAGTGTGTCCTCTGACTTTGGAATCAGGGTAATGTTAGTTTCTATAAATTACTTTCAGTTTCATTAAAGAATTTGAGTATATTGTTATCAGATAGTCCTTGAAGGTTTTTTTTTTGGGGGGGTCTTTTTTTTTTGAGACAGGGTCTCACTATGCACATTGAACTGGCCTTGAACTCATTTTGTAGCCCAGATTGGCCTCAAACTGCAGTGATCCTCTTGTCTCAGCCTTCCAACTGCTGGAATCACAGGCATGCACTTCCATGCCCGGCCCTTGAAGTTCCTGTAGAATTCAGTGCTGAATCTACTGACTCCTGAGATCTTTTTACTTGGTATTTTTTTATATTATTGGTTCAGTTTCATTATCTATCATTGGATCATTTAAGATTTTTATGTCTTTTTGGTTCAGTTTTGGTAACTCGTATGTATTTAGGTACATATCCATTTCTTCTGAACTCTCTTTTTTATTGGAGTACACATTTTGGGGTATTACTAATAATCCAGATCTTAGCAGTGTCTGTTGTGGTTTCATGTTTCACTTCTAACTGCGTTGATTTGGGTCTTTTCTTTGCTTTTTTTTTTTTTGTAAAATTGGCTAAGGATTTGTTTATTTTGTTTATTCTTTTGAAGAACCTGCTCTTCAATTCATTGATTCTTAGTATTTTTAGTCTCAACTTTATTGATTTTGTATATGATCTTTATAATTTCTTTCCTTGTGTTAGTTTTGGATTTGGATTGTTCTTATTTTTCTGTGATTTTGAGGTCCATCATTGGGTTACTTATTTGGACTTGTTCTGTCTTCCTCATGTGGACATTCAAAACTTTAAACATCCCCCTTAGGACTGCTTTCATTTTGTCCCATTTTTTCTTATATTTTATATCAGCATTATTGTTTGATTCTAAGAACTGTCTAACTTCTCCTTGATTTCTTCCGTGATCTATTGATTATTAAACAGTATATTGTTTAATTTCCATGTGTTTGCATAATTTCTGTGTTTTCTTTTATCAGTGAATTCTAGTTTCATTGCAGGTGATCTGGTAATATGCATGGGATACTTTTGATTCTTTCCTAATCTCTTAAGCATGCTTTATTTGCTTGTATGTGACCTATTTTGGAGAGAGTTCTGTGTCCTGCTTAGAAGAACGTGTATTCTGTTGTTGCTGGGTGGAATACTGTTGATGTCTATTGACTCTATTTGTTTGAAAGTGTGGCTCAACTCTGATATTTCTTTGTTGATTTTTAAAAAATATAGTTGATTTTTCTTTATGTGGTGGTGGGATGTCAAGATTTCTCACTATAATTATGTTACATATCTGATCTTTTATTTTCAGTAGTGCTTGTTTTTATGAAGGTGGGTCCACTGGTGTTTGGTGCATATATATATTTATAACTGCTATCACTTTCTGTTGAATTGTTACTTTAACCAATATAGTGACCTTCTCTGACTCTTCTGATCAGTTTTGGCTTCTAAATCCACTTGGTCTGAAAATAAAATAGCTACTTCTAGTTGTCTTCAGGCGTTCATTGCATGGATTATTGTTTTTCATCCTTTGATTTTTATCCTATGAACTTGCTTTTGGATAAAATGTGTTTCTTGTATACAGCATACTGTTGGGTTTTGTTTCTGATCCAGTCTGACAGTGTGTGTTTTGATTAGGGAGTTGTGACCATTCCTATTGTAAGTTATTACTGGAAGGTATTGAGTTATTCCTCTCATTGCATGGGCAGAGCTTCTGAGGCTCTAGTTTCAGGCAACCTTTTTGTGTAAAAATTGATAACAAAAACCTGAGAGCAAACAATTCCTTTTACCTCTTTTCTTTTCAGATACACTATGTTTTAAATGATAGAAACTGATCGAAATGGCAGAAAACTGGGAATGGAGCTTTGGAGGACAAAAGCATTTAAGTTCACACTATAGAAGAAGATCCCTCAAAGAAAGCCTGGATGAGAGTGTGAAAATAATATTATAAAGCATTAAAGAGGGCTATGGTTTGTGTCTAGTGTCTCCCCAAAGCCTCATGTGGTCATAGGGTTTTTTTTTTGTTTGTTTGTTTTTACTGGGGATTGAACTCAGGACCTTGCACTTGCCAGGCAGGTGCTTATGCCGTTGAGCTAAATCCCCAGCCTCGCCATAGAATTTTTTTCAGAGTTGACTGAATCTAGAGTGTGTGATTGACTCATAATGCAGATAGGGGCTCTGGGATTAAGGGTGAGTGAATGGTGGATCAGTCCACTGATTGTGAATGGGTATTTTGTCTCAGTAATGAGAAAAGTGGTAGATCCAGTTTACCTATAAGTAGATGTCAACCTTTGGTAGAATTTTGAACTATCTTCTGGATTTCCCATGACTGGATTTCTTATTATGCCAGACCAGACTTCCTGTGACCATATTTAGACTCATCATGGGAAGAAAAAGACTGTTTCTTGTCTTCTGATTGTTCTTCAGTATCACTGGACTGACTGTAGCTAGACATGCTCTGTCTGCTTACTAGACTCAGGCTGTAAATTATTGTGTGTAAGTAGATTCTGAATATCCATAGCTGTTCCTTGTTTGTCTACGGCTAAATTGTGTGCTTTTGGTGCTGAAGCTCAGCTATTCATGGGTGGGCCAAGATTCCCTTCCAGTGTGTATCTGTGGTATGATCCTAAGTGTCTTACTTTGTCTTCTGACTGATTGAATATAAACTGTTGCTGACTTTCTATGTTAGTCTCATATCTTTGTGGCACTATCACTACTATAATTGGATTCTCAATGTCTATATGTATTTGATCCAGACTTTGTAAATGCAAATTGTCTGCAAGCAGATATGGACTGTCTAGAGCTCTTGCATTATTGTTCATAATAAAATGCATTTCTTCCTGCTATACTGAGCCCAGATTCTCCTTGGTTGGTTCCGGAATTTCCATAAATTATTTGTTATTTAGCCACATTGACATTTTAAATGTCTAGAAATGTCTTCTAATTCTCTATAGCTAGAATCTTGTCTTCCTCTAGTGCTAAACCATTATTGCATATGACCTTACTCAGATTGGCCATGGGTGAAAACTGGCAGTCTATCTCAATTTCCTGGTTGTCCTTCACTATTACTGGATGTATTATAACTGATTACCTGTTTTCTGCTTATATTGGTAACAGACTGTGAGTATATAGACCCTGAGTATCACTGCTGTCTTCTGACTATGACTCAACCTTCTCACTTTTCTTCTGGGTTCAGATTTTTCATGGGTTAATGTTGATTCTCCATATGAATCTTCTTATTGTCTTTCACCAGCTGATTAACTGAATTTTTGTTTATTTGTACTGTACTGGTTCTAGACTGTGTTGGCGATGACTATCTAGTAGAAGACTCTAAGCATCTGTAGTTATCTTCTAAGTGTTCCTGGGTGGATCCATGTGTTTCTATTTTATGGATTCAACTTCTACAGACTAGATCCAAATTGTCCATGAATTTATATTTGACCATGATTAAGACACTCATTGTCCCTAGCTGTCTTCTCTGTATTTATGCCTGGCTGTTTGTTTTTAGTGTTGAATATCTTTGTGTAGGTTTAGATTGCCTATTAGTGGACTACTACTATTGAGAGTTTATAGATCTACCTCTTTAAGTTTCTCTTTATTTTTCTCTTATACTAGAGTCTAACTGCTTTGTCCACACTCATACAGCCTGTAAATTGATTGTGACTGTCTCTCTGTTTTTAGTGTCATCACTATACTAGTTATTTTTTAAATTTTTGTATTTTTTATTTTTGGTACCAGGAATTGAACTCACGACCTTGCACTTGCCAGGCAGGCACTTGTGCCACTGAGCTATATCCCCAGTCCTATCACTATACTAATTATACTTGCATCCTTGACATTTGTTTATAGTAAATCCAGAATGTGTTTATAATAGTTGTTTGTAAGTTTAACATGAAAATTCAATGCTGCCTTTTGATTGTCCATAGTTGGATCCATTTCCTTCCCCTGTGTTAGCTGCTGATTCTTTATTTGAATATCTGGATTGTCTCTGAGTATATGCCAATCCTTGTGTATACCTGGGAGTCTCTGAGGAGGGAAAGATAGGGTCTCCTATAATGATGCTCCACCTCTCTTCAGGTTCTTGCCCTACCTCCAGCAAAGAATGGAGAAGTGGGACTTGTAACAGAAAATGGTGGAGTCAAGACTAGTATAGTGTGAAATGAAAGTTTATTTAAAGTGTAGTAGATGCAGAGAAAGCAGAAGGAGCACTATCTTAGCAGCAGAGTGGTGCTGCAGGATATGGGGTGTCCCTATTGGAATGGCCCATGAGTTTGAGGTGTAATTCATACTTACAGAGGCAGACTGTTTTGTTGATTGGCATGGGCTAGGCCAATCAGGGTGTTAGCCTTTGTTTCTGGGTAGGGAACATGATCAGCATATGGAAAATATGAATAACACTTTCACAAAGGATACAGAATGGTGCACTTTTTTTTCAAGCACATGATACATCATAGATATACTATGATCTTACAGTCATCAGCCATAGATAACCATTATTATCATCAGCCACAGATAAACCTGTGATGATTTTACAATCCATAATGATTTTCACCCATGTTTTGCCCTGGTTTTTTTTTAATGTATCTCTAATCTGGCCCTATGAATTCTTCACCTAACTTTTGACTGTCCATGGCTAGAGTAATCTTTATTTTTTTTAATTGTGCTGAATTCAGACTGCCCATGTTCATACACAGCTTGACCACAGGTGAAGAGTGATTGCCTATTTTAGTCTCTTTGTTGCCTTTATTAATGAACTGAATAAACTTAGATTTCTGTTGTCTGTTATAGTGGATCTAGACTGCATAGGGTATAATGAGTGTTTGTGGGAAGACCATGAGTGTTCTGAGCTCTTTCTTGATTGTCTATGACTAAGTCTTCTTGTATTGGGCCTGGTTTCTCCTTGTGTAGATCCAGTCTGTTTATAGGGAAATGTCTGTCCTGAGAATCCAACCCTATCTCGTGGTTATCTGTAGCTGGAAACTTAATTTTCTATTTTTCTTCTGGTTTCTACTATATATGGCCATATGTTCATGGGTTGATGTCTGACTTTTCTAATTTTCTGTGGCTGTCATTAAATTGACTGTTCCTGTGTACCTTTATCTACTTGTACTGATCCAAGACTCTTTAATATTGATTGGCTAGGAGGTGACTTGAAGTGTCTGGCATTCTTTCTTGAACATCTGTAATTGGACCAATGTCATCCTTTGGTCTAGTTTCTTTTTGGATAAAACAAACTGTCTATGATTGACTATTTGGCCCTGTTGAGATCATGACTGTTTGACTATTGCTAGACTTCTGTCTTTCTCTTGACCTGTATCTATATTACTTATGGTGATATTTAGACTGATCATAGATAGATATTGCTTATTTGAATCTCCTGATTTCCTCTCACTGATTATAAGCGAAGGGAAGAAGACAAAGAAAAGTTAATATTTTCAGTGAATCTGGTTTTACCTGTTTTTGGGTAAACTGATTTTTGATAGCTAACAAAAAGAAGCGTCTGATAATCCTGTTCTTGAGTCAGCATAAATATGAAAGAAAGCAATTTCAGTCATTTATGGGTTCTCCAGAAAATGGGGGGAGTTTAGTTATTGCCAAGTTCACACATCTAACTGTAGTGTAAAATCTGTCACTGTGCCTCATTATTTCCACATTAATTGTGCTAGATCTGCATTATTTTCTCATTGTAACATTTTATTCCTTAGTCTGTCAATTAGAATTGACTTCTTTAGAAAGGGAGTACAGGAAGAAGTGGAAAAACCTGGCTGTGAACCTGGGGACTCCATGTCTGTGTCTGTAGCAGCACTGGGGAACACACAAGCTTGATACCTGTTATGGATTACAAACTGGTGGTCAACTTAGCACCAGTTGAATTAATTCAGCTGGTGTTGAGTTAAAGATGTTCCACCTGAAGAAAGTTGCCAGCATAAATAGGGACGTGGGGAAGAAGAGCTGGGCGTTGAGGGTTCTTCGAAGAGTTGCTGTTGGAGCCGCTGGTTCTCCTGGAGGTGCTTGTTATGCTGGCTTCGCCAATATGGACTCAGCCATTATCTTCGGAGTAGCTCGGGACCTCATCGGTGAGAGTGGCTGTGGTTCACATTGCGGGAGCCCTGCTCCTCACATTGTGCATCACTTCCTGGCTCCGGAGGGAAGGCTGTGTGCTGGAGAAGCTGGTCACGCTGGGCTTCCTGACCTGTGCTCAACTGTTCTCCATCGTCGGAGGAGCGCGGGACCTCGTCGCCGTTGAGGATGGCTGTGGTGCTCTTCAGGGCAGTCCCGCTTCTTCTTTTGAGTGTGACTTCTCGGCTCCTACGTAGAACCCTCAACCCACTGCACAGCTCCTTCACCCTGACATAGACTTTCTGGTTCCACCGCTGAACTGTGGCCTTCCCAGCACAGAACCGTAAATAAACTGGCGTGAGCCCTTATTGTGGGCTCTTAGATTCCTAGTTGGTACTGTGGGAGGCATTGTCATGCATTTGGGTCTCTAGTGGGACCCTTGCATGACATTGCTGTGGGATCCAGGCCCTCGGCTATCCTGGGTCTTAGTGTTGTGGACAGATTCTCCTGCACTTTCTTGTGTATACTTTTGGGTGACTATTATAAAATAATACTACAAACACTGTGTCCTGTAGCAGTTGTTCTCCATGTAACCCCTGACTACAACAATACCTTATGAAATCCACCTTGTAGGGATATTTTGGGAGAGCACATCAGGTAGAGAAGCAGGCCATGGTAGGATGGAAGTGCCACCTTTAACTGGCATGTGGCGACATCATACTATTTAAAGCCCATTAGAAAAATAAACTTGTTAGTTTCTTTTTATTTAGTCCATGTTCTCAGTGGGAGTTAATTACACAGTGACAGTCATTTTCACTTTAGCTTGACTTTCACTTTAGCTTGACTTCTTCAAGTACAAAATTCAAGAAAGGCAGCTTTTGTGAATCCATGAAACTCAAGATTTGGAGACTTGAAATCCAATTGCTGTTTTGGTATAGATTACTTGTGTGATAGACTCATCTGCAAAATAAGTATTCTAATGAAAAAGATGGGAAGAGATATTCCTTCTGATGGTAGAAACTTTTTGATATTTGTACTGTCCTTTTTTCCTCCCTCTCTTTATTCATTTTCCTAAGTCATATAAAGCTACATATGTTTTACTTCCAGGTTAGGGGAATATTTTTTATATTGGTTTTCCTCTGTCAGAGTATTTCAGCATAATTTCTCTGCTCCCACTAGTCTCCATTGGAAAGCATCTGCAAGTGTTTTTTGGTAGAGGATTTATAGTCAGTAAATCTGTTTCCTGATCTTGGTTTGATATGATTAAGACCCACTTGGGTTAATGCTTTCGTATGGGTAGTGGTGATATTTATAATTCAACATAACCATTTTGCTTCTTCAAAGTGGTACTATGGGACAATGTTTGTGCTACACAAACAAACGTATGATTAAATACTTTGTCTTATTTACTGTTTATTTTTAGAATTGTATAAACTACCATATTGTCATGCCACTTTTCCATGAGGTGGTAAAGAGATTTAGTTGTGCCCATGAAAAATTAAAACTTTAGATTTTATAAGAAAACATAAAAGAGACAAAATATGGTATGTGATCAATAGTTTATTCTCAATTTTTATACAGTTAAATTTTTGAAATTCGGTATGCTGAACAAGATTTTATTGAATGCTAAAATAAAAGAGAGTTGCAAAAGGAGGATAATACAGAGAAATGTACTGAATTCTGAGAGTAACATAGAAGCCAGGGATTTCAGAAAAGAAATTTTATAGATTTGCTGCTTAGAAACATTGTTCAAAGGTTAAAATATCAGCCACAAGTAGATCTAAATTTAATTTCTAAAAAGCAAAAGATCTTAATATACTCTCCAAATACATACAATTTTGAAATTTAACTATTGATAACATTGGTTTCTTTCACCTAACATTTTCTGACTATAAAATTTAAGGATTGTAGAGAAGAAAAAAATATAGCCATCAGAGTAATGAAATAGTATAGAATGTTCCAATGAAAAAGACAGGAAGAGATAATTCTCCAGAAAGAATCATGAAAAGTTTCTGGATTGAAAGCTGAGTTATGATTATTCTTTTGTAGTGTTGCGGTTAACTAATTTTGCACTAATTTCTCAATCACAAATAGCATCTATGTAATTGGCTAAATCCCAACTGCTTTGATGTATCATTAGAAAGGCCATAAAATGATGGTAATACCACTGTCAAACATAGAGCAATTAATGTGTTCTTTAACATACTCAGGAGGTACTGTAATTTCACAATTGCTCTTAGAATACACTGGAATGAAACTGTGTATTCCTACCCTCCTGGATCAAAGATTC
>RJWM01022409.1:0-33774 GCA_004363535.1 Dasyprocta punctata | reverse complement strand
TTTTTTTTTTTGCGGCACCGGGGATTGAACTCACAGCCTCACGCCTGCCAGAGCAGGCGCTTAAGCCACTGAGCCAAACTCCCGGCCCTGGTTTTTTGAGGCAGGGTCGCACTATGTAGCTCAGGCCAGCCTTGCGCTCGAGTTGTAGCCCAAGCGGGCCTCGAACTCACAACGCTCCACCTACCTCAGCCTCTCGAGTGCTGGGATTAAAGGCGTGTGCCACCACGCCCGGCTACATGTAAGATTTTTAATTACACATTCAATTTCTTTAATACATACAGAGACATTGAGATTTTCTATTTCCTTTTGTGCTAGTTTTGGTAACTTGCATCCCTTTTGACCCAAGGAACTGGGGTTTATTTTATGTTTTTGAATTTATTAACATGAAGTTGTCTATAATATTCCTTATTTAAAAATGTCTTTGGAAACTGTGATGATGTCTTCTCATGCCTGATGGTGGCAGTTTGTGTTCTGTCTCATTTTTCTTGTTATTCATTTCTAATTTAATTAAGCTTGAATCAGAAAACATATTCCCCATGGTTTTATTCCTTTAACATTCACTGAGATTTGTTTTATGGTCTGGCATAAGTTCTACCTCAGTGAATACTCCATGTACACTTGAAAAGTTCGTATAATCTGTAATTCTTAGTGTAATGTTGCATGACAAGCAATTAGGTTAAGTTGTTTTATAGCGTTGCTCAAATCTATATCTTTACTGATTCTTTTCTATTTATTCATCAATTATTGAGACGGGGTATTGAAATCTCTAAGATTGGATTTGTTTATTTCTTTCAGTCCTGTTAATATTTGCTTTGTGTATTTTAAAAACTTAATATTAACTTACATGTTTAGGATTGTTATATCTTATTTAAGAATTTATCTTGTTATCATTATATAATAATAACTCTCTTTGTGTTATATCATATCCTTGTCTTGAACCTTATTGTGTGAAATACAGACATGGCAACTTTCATGGACTATTTTTCCCATTGTTTAATTTTTGTTTTTGTCCATACTTTAACTTTTCACCTATTGGAATTTTTATAAATTTAAAATACACAGCCTATTTGAGTGTTGGTTAAAGTAAACAGCTTATTTGAGTGTTGCTATTTCATTCTACCTGATAATCTCTGTCTTTTTTTGAGAGGGGGTTGTGTTGGGATATCTGTGCCTTTTAATTGGAGAGTTTGTTCTATTTAGACTTAATGCAACTATTGATATGGGTGAAGTTTCTGTGTTGCTCTTTGTTTCCTGTCTCCATTTTTATATCTTCTTTTCTCATTCCTTCTGGGTTGACTATTGCTTTTCTTTTCTATCTCCTCGATTGGCTTTGATTTATACATCTCGTATTATTATTTTCAGTTGTTGCTCTAAGATTTACAATGTTTATCCTTAGCTTATCACAGTCTATCTTAGGTTAATATCATGTCACTTCACATGTAATTCAATTTATATTTTTCTGCCCTTTATGCTATCACTGTCATGTACTTTACTTCTACATCTTTTATAAATACTGTAGTACACTATAAATATTTTTGCTTTAAGCAGCCCATAGACTTTTAAAGAAGTTGAGAAAGAACTTGCATTTTATATTTACCCACATGTATGCCATGTTCAGTGCTCATTATTTTTCCTATAGATATGAATTTTCCATTTGATGGCATTTTCCTTTAGGCTTGAGAAATTCTTTTTATAAAAAGCATTTCTTGTAGAATAGGTTTTCTTATGGCAAATTTTCATTAATCCATACATGTTGTAGCTCTGTCCCTATTTTTGAAACACTTTGGCTGTAGACAGAATTTAAGGTTAAGAGCTCTCTTTCAGCATTTCGAAGATGGTATTTCTCTATCCTGAGTTTCCTTGTTTCTGATGAGAGGCAGTTATAATTTTCCTGTGTGTCTTCCCCCTCTCCCCATCTCTGATTTTAACTTATTTTGTCTTTGAGTTTCAGGATTTTGACTAAGTCATGTTGTGAGTTTTTGTATTGTTTTTTGTTTGTTTTTTTGAGACAGGATCTTGCTATTTAGTTCAGGCTGGCCTTTAAATCACATTGCACCTGCTGGCCTCAAGCTTGCAGCGATTCTCCTGCCTTAGCCTCCTGAGTGCTGGCATTACAGGCAAGTTCCACTGCCCCCAGCTTCTTTACACTTTCTTTTCTGCTTGAGATTTCTGAGGTCACTGAACTGTGGAATGATACTTTTGAACAAAATTGGAAAAATATCAGACAACATTTCTTTAATTAATTTTCTGCCCTGTTCTGTTTCTCCTCTCTGTGATGTCAATTTATCTACGTTGCACTCTACAAATTGTTGAGGCTCTGTTTATTTTATCAATATTTTTTTCTTTTTGAGTCCTACTTGAATAATGTCTATGAACTTGTCTTCAGGGGTCATGTTCATTTGTTGTTTTGTATCCAATGTTTTGTTGATCCTAGTCAACAATTTAGAAATTTCAGAATTATATTTCTCAGATCTAGAACTTCCATTTTTTTTTAAAAAAAGTTTCTATATCATGGCTAAAACTCCATCATTATTCACATCTCTTTTTTTTGCATAATTTAGCATGTCTATCAGTTATTATGAAATTGCTGTCTTCCAATTCCAGTGTGGAGTTTATATGTACATCTGTTCTTTCAGATTTGTTTTACTTCTCACATTTCCACTCTTACTTCATGTGTCTGGTAGTTTTCATTATTTATTTATTTTGATACTAGGAGGAATTGAACTCAGGGTCTTGCATATAGTAGGTAAGAACTCCATAACTGAGTTACATCCCTAGCCCTTTTTAAATTTTGAGAAAGTCTTGCTAATTTACCCAGGTTGTCCTCAAATTTGAGATCTTCTTGCCTCAGGCTCCTGAGTTGCTGGGATTACAAGCACGTGCCACTACACTTGATTGCATACTGGCATTGTGGATAAATCTTTATAGTGACTCTGAATAAGTTCTTTTCCTCTAATTAGTGTTGGGTTATGTTCTAGGCAGTTAAATTTACGGTGAATCACTTTGATTTTGTGGAGGCATTGTTTAAAGCTTTGTTTAAAGGTGACTATATTTTAGTTTTGCCGTTAGTCCTGAGTTATAGCCTTTGGTCTTGGGATGTGATCTTAACTCTTAAACAATGACACATCTGGGGCTTCAGTGGAAGCCTGTGTTGTTTATAAGTCTCTTTCTCTTTGGTGGGATGTGAATTACAGTCCTAAAAGGAAAGCTGTTGAAGTGACCACTCAGTTCTTTTAACTGTTGTTTTTCTACTAGGCTTCTTAGAGTGTCTTTCCATTTATATGTGGCTCAAAGTTCAGCTTAGGATTTTAGGAATAGTCACGTAAAAATCTGGGGACTCCTCTGTGAATCCTTCCTTTTAGGACTTTCTCTAGCAATTTTCAAACTTTCTGGCAACCCTGGACTCTGATTACTGGCTCCTTAATTTTGTGCCTGCGTATTTGTGGTTGAAGAAAGTTAATCCCCAATATTCCTTTAGAATTTTGAAAGGAGAGGACAGGCAAATAAAAGTGTATTTTACAAAATAGTTTCCCTTCACGGTTGTGCCTACTTTGAGTTTCTTTTGACTGTAGTCACACAGTAACTTAAGATTTTATCTGGAATTTGAATGCTATTTCCAGAAGAATTGGTCTGAAATTAGCTACTCTACTATTACAGGGAACCCAAGTTCTCTATACTTAATTAATATTCACAAGACTTCCTTGAGTTTTAGAAGAGAAGAGCTGAGTGTTGTATGAAAGAGAGAAGGTTAGAAGGGAAGAGTTGAGGGTTGATCACTTCCAAGCAGAGAGTTAGTATTCTATGGTTTAGAATGGATTGGGACTGGGACAGGAGAAAGAAGAAAGGAGAAAAGAAAGAAGGGAAAATACTATATGTATTTATGTATAATATATATGTACACACATACATACAAGATAGACAACCATACTATGATTCTCTGTTAGTTCATCAAAAAGAACAGTTTGTGTTTTCACTGTTTGATTGCTTCATCATTTTTTTCATGCTTAAATCTTGTAGTCTGAATAACTACCTTTAAGATAACAATATACAATATATTAACTAGTGTTAATGTCCTAGTGTTTTGAAATTCTGTATTGTTTTTTCCTTTTTTGTTTATTTTTAAAAATATATATATCAAACCAATTAACACATTTATTACCTTCATATCATTTTTTATGAAGAAAACACATTTTAAATACACTTTTAACAAATTTAAAGTATGCAACATGTTTTTATTAACTATAGTCACTAGAATGTAAATTAAATCACACAGACTTATTCTTCCAAACTAATAAATAAAGAATGGATTGGGTCCCTATATTCCTCAGTACTGGATCCCAAAATGAGCAAACTTGACTTGGGAAAGGTGAATCGTGTCTTTTGACAGAGTTTGGGGTCTAAAATGATGTAAATTAACTGGAGGGGGGGTTCATTTTCTTCTATTAAAAGGGATCCTCCAAATGGGTGCGTCACAAATGTAGCTGGGTGGGTGGATAAAGTTTGCTCAGGGTCTGCTACTTCCCTTCTTTTCCTTTGCAGAGGTCATGACTCAGATATCCTGCCTACCGGGCTGTGTCTGTTCACCACTTGTTTCCTCAGCTTCTCTGAAGCTTCACACACAGCAGCAGCTGGAAAATGACTCCGTACACAGCACTGATTCTTGCTTACCAGTGAGTGTTTGAAAGTAGGTTGGAGTATTTGTTTATCCTGGGCAAGCGAAGCCTCAGGGGGACCCTGAAGCACTGCCTTCAAGTATCTGAAGGACTGTCTCAGGGAAGAAGAGTTAGATTTGTTTTCTGGCATCCCCAGGGAAACTTAGACACAAGAATAGTTGTAACATGCAAGTGGCGATGATAATAATATTTCTGCAGGCACTGTGGTAGGCACATTATTTGCATTACGTTGCTCATTCCTAGAGAAGTGTACATTCTGCCTCAATATAAGGAAGAAATTCCTAGTCCACAAATATAATTCAACAACAAAATTATTATTATACTCTTGGGAGCGAGTTCTTTATCACTAGGGCTGTTCACGCAGTGGCTGTACAATGACTTGGCTGGAATGGGAAAAGGCAGATTTAGGCATTGAGTATATAGTGGGAAGAGACTGAGTCTAAGGTCTCTTAAGCCCCGAGGTCTAATCAAAGACCCTAACTCTATTATAATTTGAAAATTAGAGCCGGCGAATTAACTGCCCTCACCGCATAAAGTATCTTGAACTCCAGGCTATGTAGCCCTTAGACTAGCTTCCAGTCTGATCTGATTAGACAAGATAGGTTCAGTGGACCCCCGGCAATGATCAGGCTTTCAGCAGATCTCACCCTCTGCCCCTAATAAGCTTCCCCATGGTTTTCTATCCTTTCATTCATTCAACAAACAGTCCAGCCCTATCTTTGTTCTCTTTACAATTTGGTTTTATAAACCAAAAACCAAAAACCAAAAACCAAAAACCAAAGCCAAAACCAAACAAACAAAAAATCCCCGCCTCTTTTGGCTTTAGTTATGTTATGTTTCTTATAGTAAAGATTGCTGCCCATTTCAGACAACCGAGGCGAGACCTACGGGCCCGGCGCTGGGAGAGCGCCATCTGGGCTGGACCTCTGTGCGTGGGAGGTGCTGGCGCGCGATGCTGCAGTGGGTGGATGAGCCAGTCCCGCTGGAGAGGAGGGACACCCGGGATGGAGCCTGGAGCCTTGCGCTTACTTGACAGCTCGTCCTCCCTCACTCTCCTTGGTGCCCTGGAACTGGGGGCGTGATCATTGCTTAAATTTATGAACCGAATAAGGAGCTCAAAGCGTTTGTGATTGAACACTTCAGTGCTCGCCTTTCATTGTTTTCGTGTCTTGAGGCTTCTCACAGTCGCCTCCGTCGTTTTCATTTTACAGAGAGAAGCTGAGGCTTGCCCCTAGTCGGCCTCAGGCAGCCTTGTGTCCTTCCTCAACGGCCGGCTGACTTTCCCGGCTTCTCCGGGAGCCGGGGTCCTGAGGCCCACCGGCAGGTGGCGCTGCCGCCAGCACAGCGGCCCCAGAGGCTCTCTGGGATCCCAGAGGCCCTGCGGGAGTGCAGCCAACCTCCCACACCCTAGCCAAGTTCCCTTGTGTCTACTGCCCACTGTCTGAAGCCCTTACTTGGGTGCTGCTGTGAATACCTGCAGAAGACAGTGACATGGCTTAAGGATGGGTCACTTCGCTTCCTGGGGGCGGAGGCAACACATGAAGACGGAAGGAAGAGCGGAGATGAAGAGCAACACCCACTCAGCTCACCTGAAGTTCACCTGATGCCCACTGGGCTCTTTTGCTACGTCAGTCACTTGGGCTCCAGCCTCAGGCACTGGACACTGTTCCCTGGGCCGAATCCCTATAGGCTCTGGGATACCGCTAAGGCATCTTCCCGGGGTTGGGTCAGGGTTCCTGCCTCGTTCAGCCTGGGCTGGCTCCCTCTTGTTCCTTCTCACTCACCCAGTAACCGAGACCCTGGCTTGTCTTCTGGAAGTGGCCTTGCCAAGAGCACAAGCTTTGTTGATCTAGATTTTTTTGGTCTAAGCTGGTTTTGAATCCTGGCTCTGCTACTTACTGAGCTGGGGGACCTCGGGGCAAGTGTCTGCGCCTCTGTGATCACCTTTTCTTTTCTTTATGAGCATCAATCCTGACATACCGTCTGCTTCAAAGGGGTGCTGAGAGTGCTCAACTTGATAGGTGTGTCGTGTAATGCAGCTGTTGCCCCTGGCTGACATCACTTGGTCTCTGTTCTGTGTCATAAAGACCCTGCAGAAAACTCAGCCCCTTCCTGAGTGGTCCAGAAAGCCCATTTGCAAGGCACTGGAACACAGGGGGCTGGAGTAGGAGACTACAGCAGAGAGAAACAAAGCCTTTGAGTGGAAAAGGAAGAAATGGCTACTGCTCCTTCACCTTGCCTGGTCCTGGCCCCTCTCCACCTTTCTCTCCCCTTCTCATTCCTTCCTCTTCTCTACTCAAGTGCTTTCCTCCTCTTTCCAGGAGCAGACTCAAGATATGCCTAAGCAGTTTCACAGTCCTTGGAAGTCTTGGCTCATGGCCACATCCTTTCCCACACTCTCACCTTACTGTGGTATTTTCCTAAGGAAAGGTGGTTCCCTCCCGAAGAGGAATCCTAGAGCAGGATGTGAAGTTATTTTTTTCTGCCTTGTTGTATAACAAGATGGAGCACCTCCAAGAGCGCCTGAAGCCTGGTGGGTGGTGAATAAACTGAAGCCATGGTCTCCCTGTGCATTGCTACTGCCCAGCCATGCCCTGCCTAGGAGGATGGGCTCAGGAAGTACAGAGAGCAGAGGCCATGGGGACCTGACCATCCCTTTGCATTGGTGACACGGAAATGCATTCTGATAGCCTGCAACACACACTTGTTTTGTGTGGCTCCTGGTTTCTCTCTTGGGACTCTTTCTGTACCTTACTGACTGGGAACAGCATCCAGCAGTGTGGACCACATCTGCATGACTGTGCAGCAGTGAGATGTGGTGGTGGCTTCATGACAAGAGCACTGTTAGGGCAGGAGTGGAAACTCTCTGAGCCTTACTTATGTGTTCTGTAAAATCAGGACTGGAGAGCTGCTAAACTCTTCTGAGCCTTCAAAGTCTTCAACTTTCTGCGTGTCACTGACTGCAATCCAGGGCGTGGGGTGGTAAGTGGGTGGGTTGCTCTCAGATGATTTGTCTGGTTAAATATTTGGCTCAGAACATGTTTTCTTCCCTTTCTCTGTCTGGAAAAATGGATCAAGACAAGGCCAGCATGACCCTGGCTCAGAGCCAGCAGCAAGTCCTCACTCTGGGAAAAACTGCCTTGAGGGTGGAGGGAAAAAAAATCTGCTTTGTGGTCTGTCTCTCAGAGAATATAGTCAAAGGGTGTTCAGCTCACCCAGCAAGGGTCCCATTGATGGGGAAGTGCTCAGCCTGGGGGAGATGGCCTCTGGGGGTATAGGGAGCAGCAGTGGGGACGAGTCTGGGCTGTGATTTTGATGGGAGCCTCAAACGGGCTTTGTTAGCCCAGCCAGTCCAGTGGGTCCAGCCTTGCTGAACAAGCACTTCCTTAACCCCTGGGTTGTATCAGGCACCAGGCTGGACTCCAGGGTTAGGGAGGTGAGTGAAATGAGGTACCTGTGTTTGAGACGCTCTTGTTTGTCTGTCCTCCTCCTACCACCATTCTGAGTCATGTCCTCCACCTCTGGGGCCTGTTCTTTCCATTGTTCCCAGTCCATTGACTGGAGGGGTGTTGGGGTGAGCACTACCCACTATCTCCATGGGTTCTGTATTCAGGTTAGCCCAGTGCTGGGTCAGAGCTGATACCTGGATTGGTTGATGTGCAGGTTTTCTTGTGTGACTTTGAGTGTCACATTCAACACCTCCATCCTATCTTCCAGGTACCCTGTTCTCTGAGAGGACCCAGGTTCTAGGGTCAGGTGGCCCTCTGAGCTTCCCCTGCTTCTAGTCATGCCCTTTCCCCCATCTCTTCGTTCCAGCTCCCACTACAAGTACAAACTCTATCTTGCCCACCCAGACAGAGGAGAAATCAAAGCCTGCTTTTTGAACCGTAATTTTCATTTGATGTTTTTATTGCATCTTGCAGAGTGATTTAAGTGTGTTCACAAATGATTATATTGTGCTCCTTTTAAACAATTCCAAAATCAAATAAAATACTGAAACCAAATCCACCAATCAGTTGGTAACAGAGGCAGCGATGGGCTCTCAGGGGAGTCGTATCCTTGCTAGCAGCACGAAAGCAGTGAGGCCCCCTTCTGTCTGTCCCTGCCCTGCTTGGAAAACACTTGAGCCACAAGGGATGGGGTCAAGAATAAACAAAAGACACCATGAAGGGACTGAGTAATCACAGCACCTGTGGGCTTGTGTGTACCCACTGTGTGCCTGACCCATGGTAGTATTTTTAAGAACATTGTTTCTTTTCATTCTCACAGTGACTGAGTGAAATTAGGTACTATTTGCCTCAATGACTGACTGTAGACAAATTGATGGTGGAGACACAGTTGACATTTATTGAACTCTTACTATGTGCCAAGCACTGTTCTAAGCTTTTACTAGCATAGACTCATTGATTTCCCCTAACAGCCTTATGGGATCAGTGCTTTTATGATCTCCATTGTATCTCTGGTGAGACTGGTGCCCAGAAAGGTTAAGTGACACTGGTCACGTGGGGAGCAGGTGGCAGAGCTGAGATTAAGACCCAGCTGTTTATGTTTTCCATAACTATCTTATATCCTTGTCTAAAAGAATATATCGCAGCAGGGCAGCACTAGGGGAAGCAGAGGTCATTGCTATGTGGGTGGACAGAAGCTGGTGCAGAGATCAGAGAGCTGGGAAAGTGTGTTCTTTAGACCTCAACACAGGAGCTGTTGGAAAGGTTCGCTGGGCAGCTTAATCCTCACAATGACCTCCCCGTTAAATATGACTATCCCTATTTCAGATGTGGGCAAACATCATACTAACATCACACTGCCAAGAAATGGCAGAGGCAGGACTCGAACACAGGTCTGTGTGACTGCAAGCTGTTAACTAGGAGATGGGATCCACCCTAATCTAGCTCTGTGGCTCACCCATGTCCTCACAAGGGGCTACGGTAGTTTTTTTATCCTCAATATCTGGGTGCAGGATGGGTAACTTTGAGATATAGTGCGGTGTAGTTGGTACTCTATAAGGCATACCAAGGGTCTGCTCCCTTTCCCCAAATCCTGGGTGTAGGACCTACACCACCAATCAGAGATAGGGCCTTGGCCTTTGAACTTATCCAAGCCCTGCCATTTGACTGAAACTGGGACTGAAACGAAATGTTCCATTTTGAGAGTCTTCATATTCAGAAACCATCCAACCACACATTGCCGAATATTCACATAGAACAGGCAAAACTTGCTATGTACAATATAAACACAGAATGTGCTCCACGCGATTTCCCTGCTAGAACAGGAACCGTAATAGTGACGGTGCTGGGCCAGTCGGACCACACCTGGCGTCACCCAATCACTACCCAGCCAAACTCTGCTTCTGCCCTGAAGTCACCCATGGTTGTTTGTTGTGCTGGCAGGAAACTAAGTAGCAGTAGTAGCTGATGTAGCACTTTAACAAGCAGCAAAAATCAATTTAAAAAGCGAATATCCATGATTTGTGACTAATAATAAAACAATAAGCTTATATCCATTGCAAAAATGTCTATGAGTGGGAGAGAAAGTGACAAAAGCTGAAAATGTGAATTGGTTATTCAAAAAAAATGCAGAAGGATGCTTTGTGGAAAGACTACAACTAGTCTCAAAAAATGACTACTGTCTTTGTCCTTGCCAGCTCTGGAAATGCTGCTGAAGCTCTCTAAAAATCATTGAGTGCTGGTGTCATAGGGACAGGGACAGGGACAACCTCAGCAGCTTTATTTTAATTCATCCATCCATCTATCTGTCTACTCATCCATGCACTCACCCGTATATCCATCCATCTAACCATCTACTCACCCACATAGCCAACTATTTATCCATCCTTCCATCCACTCACTCACCTATGCATCCATCCATCCACCCACCCATCCTCTTATCTACCCTCCCACCTATCTTCCATGTGTCCAGGAGACATTTAAGTGCCTAATCACTTCCAACACCACTAGTAAATGAGGCTATAAGGATGAATAATGTGTGGTCCTTATGCTCATAGAAAGAACAGAGGCGGCATAGCAAAGCAGGTCCTACAGTGGGGCAATAAAGTATAGGAATAGTGGGGGCACTGAGCAGGGCATGGTCAGACCAACGTGGGGTGGCGGAGGGCTCAGAGAAGACTTTATGGAGGTGATGGTCACCTCTGAGCTGAATCTAAAAAGACTCTGTGGCTCATTATGTAGATCAGGAGAGGGGAGAGTATTCTGGGTAGAAGAGTGTTCCGGATGGGTGAAGGCACAGAGGCATAGGAAGGCCAGGGCCAGAGAGCAGCCTCAGGCCATGCAGCAAGGCTCATATATGCATGTTGGGCTGAGGAACAGTGCTCAGTGCCAGGTAAGAGCCTTGACCCAGGAGCAGCTGAATGATGGGAAAGTTCTCTCTAATTGTTACTGTGAACGCTGCACGTGCGGTACATGTCCATCACCAGTGGGTCTGGTCCCTGCTAAGTTCATGCTCTGCCCTGCCCTCCCCTCCCGTGTGGGTGCTTGCTCGGCAGAAGAGCGTTTCCAACGTGCCTGTGCATGCCGACAGCCCATTATAATCACATCTTCATTGCGCCACAATTTCTTGGGCAAGTGCTGCGAGTGCCAGCAGTGTGTTCTCAGCAAATTGCCTCAGTGTGTGATTTGTTGGTTCAAATCGGGAGAGGAGATGGGCTTCAGGGATGCGTGTGGGGAGGGGGGCCTCCCCTGAAGAATGAACCTGGGCCTCCGATGTCCACTAGGTTGGTTTGGATACTTACTCAGAACCCATCAGCTCCTGGAGCTCAACTTTCTTCAGTTCCTAGGCCAGGCTCTTGCCTGAGGTGTGCCTTTATCTTTTCTTTTCCAGGGCCAGGCAGGCCCAGCCCTGCCTGTCCATGCTGATATGATTCTGGGGGTCCGAAGTACTCCATCTCCCTTCTCCGAGAAGCACTTTCAGCTCTGTAAGCTGGAAAGTGGCAATTTAGATTCCAAACTTCACCTCTGCTCTGTATTTTTCTTCTACCTCCTCCTTCGCATCTTTTTCCTTTCCTGCTTGGATTTTCAGCTTTCTAAGGAAATCTCTCAGTTCAACTTATACCCTCCAGCATCATCAACTGAACAATCCAGAAGAGGCCAGCAGGAGTGACCTCTCTCTATGCTAAACTGGACCACCTCACAGCTGCTGCTGCTGCTGCTGCTGCTGCTGCTGCTGGGTACAGCTGTGTGGGGTGTGTACTGCACAATTGCAGGCTCGTCTACTCCCATAGACTAAGGTATGAATGATGCTCCAGGGAGTGCCCTGGGCAGCCTTGAGCAGTCCATTCGCCTGCGCTGCAGCCCCATCTGGCTTCTCTCTGCTCCTTGGCTCACAGTGTATCCTCAATTCCTGTCATCCCACCGCTTCCCTTAAAGTACATTGCGTGAACGTGACAGTGGAGACATTCCCACAGGAGTGGGAGGGGAGGGGGTTGGTGGTGGCATCAGGAGTGTTTCGGGGGGGCAGATGAGCCTCCATTCAAAGTCCCTTTTTGAGTGGGGGTCATTTATTACTTTTTTTTTCAACGGACATATTTGAAACAGAAGTTGGATCCAGGTTGGGATGTTGGTTAATGAATTTTCTTAAAGTGGAGGTCGCCTCAGTGCATTTGCTACTGTTGTGGCTTAAGCTCCATTCAAAATCCACTCTCTGTACATTTGAGTGGGTTGAAGGGGATTCATTATCTTGGGTGGCTCCTGCCAGGGTGGGAACGTGAGTGGGCGGGTGGTGTGTGTGTGTGTGTTTGTGTGTGTGTGTGTGTTTCAAGGTGGACTCCAGACAAGCCTGCTCAGTTCTGGCCTGTGCAGTCCTCCCATTCTCAGCTGGAGTCCCTCTCTCCCTTCTGACCCCAGCCCTGCATAAGCCACAGTAGGGATTTGGAGCTAGGCAGGGCTATGTTCAGCATCGAACTTAAGGTCTTAGCCTGAAGAAAGAAAGAAGGAGAAGTGAGCTGAGCCTCCAGGCTGGCAGCAGGTGTCAGGGCCCCAGCTCTGGCAGCTTCAGAAAATCCTCGTAGTCATTCTCCAGGCAGGAGCTGGAGCTGCAACCATCGCATACAGACAACACCATGCCTGGCGTGCCACCCAGAATGAGCCCAGTTGCCTTCTCCCTCCAGGACTGCGCTGGGCAGCAGGACCCTGAGTGAGTTTCTTCCCTGGGGTGTGGTGTGATTCAGGCTCCGCTGCATCCCTCTGAGCCCTGATGGCCTGGCACAGAGCACTTGCCATAAAACTCATCTTTTATTGCTGCCTCCCTGTAGCTTTTCAGCAAGGGGGATGGTGGACCCAGATGGGCATAAAACATGTGCTGCTTCTACAGGATTCTGTGAGGGTGAAATATGGCATCGAAAGTTAATCCTCTTGGGCCCCTGCACCCTCAGAGGGGAGCGCAAGTGCTCAGGGCTTCTGCTTTGTAGTGAGGCTGCTTCTTGGTTCTGCTGCTCAGTACACCATACTGTGTTCCACAAATCCCCACATAATTAATTTTCACAGGGGGCTCCTGAGAGTTTTGACAACCCGTCTATCACTCTCTGTTAGTCCTGTGAACTGTGATTCTCCTGCCCCTACCCCTAGAAGTGCTGCAGTCCTTGGCATCTCAGGATCGGTTTCTTACACAGACCAGAGCTACTTTACAGCCTTAGAAAATCTTTCCTTTCCACTAAATGATTCTTAGCTAGTGATCTTGTGTGGATCCCAGTGTTTGCTTGTTTATTTATTTATTCATTCATTTATGTTTTGTGCATGTGTGTGGTGCTGGGGATCAAATCCAGGGCCTCACACATGCTAGGCAAGTGCTCTACCCTCAAGCTACACCCTCAGTGTTTTTCATTTTCAGACAGGGTCTTGGTAAGTTGCCCAGGCTGGCCTTCAACTTGTGATCCTTACACCCAAGCCTCCTCATCACTATCCTTGGTCCCAGAGTTATTTTATCTTATTTTTTTTTTGAGAACTTTAAAAAATTTTTTAAACCAAAAAAAGTAAGTAAAACAATTTCAAAACAGGCTAGTAGGAGGGTAACAATAATCAACACAGTGCATATTGTTATATTCATGGTAGTTGTTCAGAGAACAAGATACAGGCATGAAATGTTATCCAGAAAACTAGTGGTACAAAACTTTCCCCTCAGTGAACCAAGAGAAACCAGCAGTATAACTATCTTAACTGTCTTTTGTTTATATATGTTTTTTCCTTTTCCCTTCCAGCAATATTTTTAAAACCTGTAGAGGTGCAAATATGAAACAGTTTTAACAGGAATTGGGCAGACACCACCCTTTCATAGATCTTGAATCCTTTTACCCTTAGGAAAGACTGCCCTGGAAAGATCAATATTCAGTCCCACCTTCTGGGCCATGAGGTGTGGCTGCAGAGAGTGACTGTCAATTCTACCTGACAGGGAAGGTCTGGCCCCAGGTATTTTCTGCCAAGCTACTGTTTGGTTCTGCTTGCTGGGCCTCAGAAGGGCATGAGCTTTTACTTTGTTAGTGGGGGCCCAACAGAGTGAGATCAGTGACCACAGAGGACAACACATGGGCATGTGGAAGAGATGGTTTGGGGATTGTGGAAAAGAAAGGAGCAGATCATATGTCATGTGATGCTAGGAAAAGAGCAGGGAGTTCAGAATTGGGCAGGTCTGGATTCTAACTCCCAGATCTACTTTATCTGTGGACACCAGTACCACCCCCAGGTTTGCTAAAGGACATGGCCTTAGACAGTGTTAGCACAATGGAACATGGCAGATGCTGGGTCAGCACTGTGGGGTAGTATGATGTGGTCCAAAGACTGGACTGATGCCTCAGGAAGACCTGGGTATGGGTTCCAGTTTCTTTACTTACTGACCTAGTTTCCTCATCTGTAAACTGGAAATAACTGCAGATATCTCACTGCCATGAAAATCCTATTTCCTCAGTCAGAAAGCACATTTTTTCTATACCCTAATGCATCTGTAATGCCTTGCCATTAATGCGCTCTTAGCATTGTGTTATAGTTTAACTGCTCATTTCATTGGCTCTTACAATTGTCATTGTTGCCTTAGATTTCACGAAACATGGAAAATGAGCTCATGATTGTGAAGGGCACATTGAGCAGCTGTACAGTGAATGGCAGCTGTTGCTATTACTTCCTGTTGGATCCTGGGCAAGTTTTAAAATATCTTTGAGCCTCAGTTTCTTCATGGCAATGATGACTTTTACCTCATATGGGTAGGAGGAATATTACATAAGATAAGGATCATAGCAGCCACCACAACATTTTGCACGGGACAGGGACTCTAGAGTTCTGCTCCATCTTGGGGAATGCACCCAGGGAAAACTTCCCCTTTGTGAAGTTTTGGCACCAGGTGTATGGGGCAGAAAAAAACATGAGGGGATTCCTCTGGAGCTCTTGGACCTTTCAGGGCAATGTGCCTTTTGCTCACTGAAGCTCCCTGGTGATCACAAAGGATCAGGGCATGGTCTCTGATCCAGATGAGAAAGTAGGGGAAGAACATGGTAATAGGCAAGCTTGCTAAGCTTGAAGGAGACCTGGACTGGAAGCCCAGCCTGGAGGTGTGCAATGGAGAAGATGAAACCTGCTGGGCCTCTTCCTGGGGTTCTCTTTGTATTTGAATATGGCTGTTGGGAAAATGGAAAGGCTAGGTCTCCTCCCCACCCTCCCTCAGAACATGACCCTGTGCTAGACTGTGGCTCCAGATGTCAGCCTTTGGGTGGCATAATGGGTTGAAAGAATCCTTTCTCTAGTATCTGCAGTCTGAATTGGGGTCAACCAGACCCACTTTCCAATTCTGGCTCTAGATGATCATGGTGCATGATGTCCCCTGTACAGGTCTCAGAGTCATCATCTGCAGAGTTAATTGTAAATAGGTTCTGTAATACAGTTGATGCCGAAAAATATTTCATTGCTTGTCACCCCCCTTCACCTTCCTGGACAGGGATGATTTGAGAGAAATCATAAGCAATATTGACTTTAACTACAAAACGCTCAGATGTCTTTCCAGCTGCTCTGATAAAATGGTCTTTGAAGTGAACCTTCCCTGCAAGTCTGTGATATCACAGATGAAAACTATTAGACCATGAGGAAATTCCAGGTGCTTGTCTTTCAAAGAGGAACACGTAACTCCCACTTCAGCCCTTTGCCTTGCTCCTTGAGATGGTGCCTCTGTCCTTGGTCCTCCTGATTGGTGGTGGGGAGAATGGCGTATGGAAATAACACCACAGATGGTGGGAAAATAGTTAGGGGGAGAACCTGGACAGACAAACTCCAGTCCTGGCACTTTGCATGAGGTGGGTACTGCTATTATCCCTACCATACAGATGAGGAAACTGAGGTATAGACATGAAGAAACTTGCCCACTGCTGATGCTGAAGCCCTATACTATATTATAGTCCTCTCCTTGTGTACTACAACAAAATGACCCTCCTTGTCTACCACAATGGCCAGTGACCCTGGAAAGAAAGTATTTTTATTAGGAATCCATTGAGAGATGTCTGTGTGTCTTGGGATGCTCTGCTGAAGATCTCTTTTCTTTTCAGTATAGGTAGGTCTATCACCACCATCTTTTTTTTTCTTTTCTTTTTGAGACTAGGTCTCACTATGCAATTCAGGCTGGCCTTGGGCTCACTTTGTTGCCCAGGCTGGTCTCGAACTTGCAAACGATTCTCCTGCTTCAGCCTCCCAAGTGCTGAGATTACAAGAGTGCACCACACGCCCATGTTATCACCACCATCTTACACATGGGATGACTGAGTCTCATAGAAGCAGAGCAATTTGCTAGAGATCATCTAGCAAATCAGAGGTAGGGACAAGAACCTCAGTCTTCTGACTCCTGATCTTGCCACACAGTGAATCAGCTCTCTCTCCCTCCCATGCCCTGCAAACTCTCTTCTAGGTCACTGCCCACTTACCTGTGCAAGGGGAGAGAATGATCCAGTCTTGGACCCCTGAGTCAACCATCACTCTGGCGCAGCTGCATGGATTCAAGTTTTGTCTTTTCCTGGGAGCTTTCTAAAAAATCTCAGTAAACTGATTTATCTCTGGTGTCTTCCAGGCACCCCACAGGCAGGCACTTTCTGCAGGGGTTGTGTTAGGAGTAGCAAGGATTACAGGTTTGGAGTGAGGCATTCTAAACTTGAAACAGCCTCACCACCTGCTAGGTTGGTGACTTCGGTCAAGTTATTGAACCTCTTTGAGTATCAGTTATCTCTATGTGAAATGGGAGATTATTCCCCATCCTGGAAGGCTTTCATGAGATAAAATATGAACAGAATTCAGCATGTTGCCTATATGGTATAGCAGGTGCTCAGTAGAGCAGAGATCCTGTCCTTAAAATTAATGGGAGGAATCCAGAAAATAAATTATTTACCTTAAGAAAATACAGTTTATAAAATCCACCCAACCTCAGGTCAGGGCAGGGATTATTATAATTATTTAAGGATCCATGATTTTCACACCAGGGTTGGCCAGGGCCTTTTAAATGGCAGCTGCATGTTCAGGCTGCCGTGCCTGTTTACGAACCATTAGCTACTTGACAGTGATGTTAGTGGGAAAAGAGAAAGAGCAGAGCCCACATTATTGAAAGCCAGCAATAGGAGCTACTGACTGCTAGAAATCAAATGAGACTGCACACACACAAAAAAATAGGTCTGAAAGAGTAACCCAAGGAAGAGATTTCATTTATAAATTCCTATCTCACCTTCTTTCCCATTCTTCAATGTTCAAATGAGCTATTAATGTACTGACACAGGCACCCCCAAAGTTTTTCTCTAAACTTTAAAAGTGCAGGGACAGGTGATTGGAATGGGCTTTTCTAACGTAGGATGCCAAGGTTGTAATTGTTAATTCTTCTGGCTGTAATTTATCCTGCAATCCCTTTGGCTAACTAAACAGCTCTGATTCCAAGTTGCCCAATCGGCTTATAAGTCTTCTTGATGAATCACTCTCATTCTCCTGGTCTTTTCTCTGGGCTGCGGTAATTCTTGACAACTGCCTTAGAGCTATTGTCTCCTGTGGATGTGGAAAGGAAAAGTCATCTATTAGGAGGAACATGTGGGGAGGAGAAAGCTCCTGGCAAGGGGGAGGTAGGCAGGTGGGAGGCAAAGTTCTTTCCTCAGGATGGAGAGACACAGGATGGCAGGCAGTCTGTGTCCAGTGATCTCCAGGACATGAAGAACACCTGTTTCTTTGGGGGTCTTTGGATTAAGACAAATCCTGCCTACTGAGCTCCAGTGAGCACCCCCAAAGGCCAGGTTGCTACAGTGAGGATCTATCACACCTCTAAGCTAGGGTAGTGTGGCAGAACTTGGAGGTGTTCCAGTATTGGGGCTCCCATCTTCTTGCTTGAATGGCTACTTTCCTAAACCCTCTTGGATTTCAATGAGGCCTGGGATTAGTTCTTACCAGTGAGAAGTGATAGAAGCGATGTGGGACTGTTTGGTTGCCCAATAGAGGCTGAAGAGAAACAAGTATGAAAACCCAGAGGAGAACAGAGCCACAAGATGGGAGGAGTTTGTGTCCTTGATGACTACTGCATGGAGCAGGGTCCCACTGCTAACGATACGGGATAGCAATGTGGGTGAAGGTTAAATTTTATTGTGTTAAGTCATCAGACTTAAAGGTTTCTTGTTACAGAAGTAAGCTCCCCTGTCTAATGGAGACAATGCTTTATTCAACTGAACACATCTCCAGGTTAAGGAAATTCCAAGTGGCAACCTATCTTGAGTTAACAGGTTAGTATTTACTAACCAGATAACATATCTTGTAATTCATTGCTGATAGCTGTTATGTGGAAAATCAGCATAAAACTTGAGGAATATTGACTATATGGTTTCTTAACTTTTACACTTGATAATTTATTCTTGCTGGGGGTAGGAGGGAAAAACATAGTCTATTCCTAAGAGAACCTTGGCTCCTCTTCCCTTTCCCTTAGATCCCACAAATGTGTACAATCTAGTTTCTATCTCCCTAAGACACCACAAGTGTCCCCTCTTCTCCACAATTTGAAATTATCATCTTCTTGGACTATTGCAGCAGCTTTCTACTTGGCCCTTGGCCTCCTTTGCATGATTTTCCAATCTCACTCTTGCCCCATCTTCTCAAAATGCAGCCCAGACCATGTCACCATCTTCTCTGATAAAATCCTAGCTCTGTCTCTTTAGGAGACACTCCAAGATCTGCTTTCCTGTGTACTCACATCTTCCTTCTCCATGGAGTGCCCACAGCTTCTTCAACTTTGCTCTCCTGCCTTTTTGCCTTTACTGTTCTTACTGTTTGTCACCCTGAAATCCCCCACCCAGCTTTCCAGGCTCAGTCCGTGGCCCTCTGCCAGGAAGTGTGCTTGTCTGTGGAGCTTGGTGTCCAGGCCGGAGTTTTATCCAGCTCCTGTACCCCCTTATCATGCTCACTGGTTGACATGCCCACCTCTGACTGTCCTACAAACTTTTTGAGAGAAAGGTGGGGACCTCATTTCCTCTCCCCAGGATTATCCCAAAACTGGGGCTCAACTGATAATTTCTAGATTGTGTTGCTGCCAGGTCAGTTACCAAGACTCTAAGCCTCAGTTTTGCAAGGAAAACTAGAAGGCTACTCATCAGGGGCTGCTGCTTAACGATCTCGGTGGGTTTCTCCAGGTTCAGCATTCCAGGATGCTATGATTTTACCATGAACACAGCATGGTCATGGGAGTGAAATCAATATCCAGAATTTTCCCCAAGCTGTGCCTGTGTGAACTGCAATTCTTCAGAAGACTGTCCTCGGGGGTGCACATGGCTTCCAGCACTGCCTGACGCCAGAGAGAATTTATCATTACAGAAAAGCTTATGGTGCAGGTTTAGCAAATGTGACATCTCAGGCATTCTGGTGCTTCATTTATCAAGTAAGCAGGGCTTCCCTATTTAGACTTTAGTCACTTGGCTCATAAACTATCACTCAGATTTAAAAACTTGGGTAAGATATCCTCTTTTATTGACCCTGATGAGAAATGGGCATGATCAATTATGTCTCAGCATAGGGAGGAGGGCCATTTGCAGGCTCGTAACTCTTAACATAGAGATTTGATTTCAGGGCATGATGTGGGGTGGGCAAGAGGACTTCTGGGCACACCTCATGGCCACACCACGAGTAGATCCTGGAGCTCCTTTATTGTTAGCCATGTGGCCTTGGGCAACTCCTTCTCCCCACCCAGCCCAGTGTTATCCTGGGTCATGGCTCTCCTAGATGCATCTGCAGGAGTGTTGTTAGGGTGGCTCCCCGCTCTCCTGCCACTGCAAGAATACAGTGCAGGAAAGTCAGTTATACCTAATGGAGTTACACCCATTGATACATTAACAAGCACAAAATGGGATTCAGCAGTCATGCTGGCAACCTTGTCCTGCCAAATCCATGGCCTTGGACACATGCGACTTGGCTCCTGGTGGTGGCACATGCAAGGATTCCTTAGCATGCCCTACTCAGGGCCAGCCCACCTGACTCACTCAGCTTCCAGGATAGTCTTCTCATCTCAGCTCAGTTGTTGTCTTTTCCTCTTACACTCCAGGACTACCTAACCCCTATGAGTCATTTCTGCCTTCCAAGGGCCTCTGGAGTCCACCAGTCTTCTGTGAGGACCCCCTTTCCTGATTACTTCATGCTCTTATGACTGTCACCTAGTATGCATTGTAAGCCCTGCTTCTTCCAGGAAGCTTTCCTGGCTTGTCTTTCTACTTGCTCTCTTCTTGGTACCTGTCGCAGTCCTCATCTGATTATTGGGTGCTCAGTGAGTGCTACCACTGATGTTTCTAGAATGCAGAATTCCTCTGTTGGTGTTGAAGGCCATGGGGTCTATGGCAGCAGAGCTTACTTGGTGGTTCTTTATTGCTCCCCACTTCACTCGGTGCACAACACCCTGAAGGCTCCTGGTAAGTGCTTGTTGCCTGACAACATAATAGAAGTTGGGGAATAAATGATGCCTTAAATTAAAGTCCAAATCCTTAACATGGCCTGCAGGCACTGTCTGATTCAAGCCCCATCTGTCTCCACCTCTCAGACTTTTCTCGCTCCACTTCCTGATCCAGGCTTTCTGCTCTACAGTTATTCACAAGCTAGTTCTCGCCTCTGTGCCCTTTTTGGATTGTTCTTGAATCCTACATTGCCCCTCCCCCCACTTTATGCCTCCAAATTCTCAACCCTTAAAGACCAGGTTATACAGCAATTCCTCCAAGTAGCTTTTTCTAACCCTTAAGTTTGAGTGAAGAACCCTCCTTTAGATGCCCATGACAGACTGAACTCTCTTGGCCCTTGTCACAAAGCATTCCCTCTCATGTTGACTTCTTCTACCAGCTATGTGCTCCTAAGAATAAGGCCATGTGTCAAGTATCTGTGAGTTCTAGAGACCTGCAGATGCATGATAAATATTTACTAAATTTTTGGATGAATGGATGGATGGATGGGTGGATGGGTGAGTGGATAGATGGATGAGTGGATGGTAGGTAAATGGTAGATCCTGGGGAGTCCTGCTGGGGCTGGAAATAAGGATACACAAGAGGGTTAGGAAATGTAGAAAGAAAGTGGAGATCCAGGGGGAGGTGAGCAGTCAGGACTATACTGACTGTCAGGGATCCACTGAGGTAGAGGGTACTCTGGGTGAGGCCAAGGAACGTGGATTCTGACAATGAGGCCCAGAAAGGAGAGAGGCAGAGCAAGGCAGATATCATGTTGTCTTTAAGGGGCTGAGGGGACACTGAAGGTGCTTGTCCAGGCCCTGTTCAATGCTGCCATCTTGAAACAGGTGGCCATATCTGTTCACTTCTGGCTTTTATGTGCCTGTACCATCACATCTCTTTCTTCTTTGGACCACTGAAAACAAACCACTCCTCGGTGCATACAAACTCAAAATGCAACAAAACCCCACAGATGTTTGTATCGATAGAGAGTAAAGCTCTGGCCTAGTGTTCTTGGCAAACAGATCAAGTGCGTTTCTATGTGTGTGAATATGTGTGTATTTGGTAGAGGTGGGTATGAACTACTGTAGTACTTGCCACATTTTGATGTGCCAGAATCACGAGGGGAATCCTATTAAAAGGCACATTCTTGGGTTAGTAGAGCATTTGCCTAGCATGTGAAGTCTTGGGTTCCCTCCCCAGCACCCATACATACACACACACACACATGCACACACACACGTCACAAGTAAATTCTGATTGTCCAGGGAAGGGCCCAAGTCTCTGCCTTTTAGACAACTTGGTGGTACTGCTGGACCCACAGATGACACTGAATAACACTGAACTAGTAAAAACTGGCAGATCTTTCTACCTACAGTCTAATTTACTCTTAGAAGACAAAAATGGTCTGGACTAATGGCCACAGAATCATGGAAATTTTAGAATATCTGAGAGGGAATGGATATATCACTGCGTTTCATCAATTCCAAAATGATAACTGTTATTTTGCAGACCACTAAGAAAAAAATTTCTGGCCAATGAATAGTAAAAGGCCATCAGTTGTAAGACACATCACAATTTCAGAGAAGTCAGACAATATGGACAGAATAGGATATTTGCTAGAACACCCTTCCCCCCAACTTCTCTGGGCATGTGCAGCTGGAGGAAATGGTGCCTTACACTTGCTGTAGTTTTACTTCTCAAGGGGCTTGAGAAGGTGCTGGAGGGCATCACGAGGCCTGGGTGGAGAGGGGTAAGAGTCTCCATAAGCCACAGACTCCTGGGGATCCCCTGAGATTCCCAGTGCCATTCCCCACTCCACGCTGAACCCTGTGGAGAGGGAGGAATCCATTTCTATTCCTTAGCAGTATATTCCTACTAAGAGATCTTAGTTTTGGGGCTTTGGGCTTCTTAGCTGTCTGATTTCATATTCAACATTTTCTTCTGTTTAGGAAATTCATAAATTAAATTGAATCCCAAGTGGCTTAATCTGAAACCTTCTGCCCTTGGCCTCTCTTCCTGGGAATAAGAGACACAGCAACTACTCTGTCTTCTCTCAGTCTTGTCTCCTCCTTGATAAATGGTGGAATTAATTGAATAGCAGAACTGGATCATCAGGGCAGCAGTTCTTGTACGCTGCATGAGAACCACCTGGAGATGTTTTATAAACTGCAGATGTTCTAAGCTCATCCCAGATATTAGAATTCAGTTGTCCCAGTGTGGGATCCAGGTGTTAGGCATTTTCAAAAGCTTCCTAGAAGGTTCTACTCTTGTAACTAGGTTGAAAATCATTAATCTAGTTCAACCTATTGGACAGATAGGAAAACTGAGTTCTAGAAAGACCAAGTGATTTGCCTCTGGTCACATAGCTGACTGCAGGTGGTGGGATGAGTTTTCAGTCCCTGGATTGTCCCTGGATTCTTCGTTCAAATCTCTAATCCGTCCACCTCACTGAGGTTTTACTGTGGGCATAGAGTTATATAATGTACTACATGCATACAGCTGTGTGTGTATGTGTGTGCATGAGATTCATTCTGTGTTAGAAAATCTAAGCAGAAATTAACAGTGGAAGTTAGAAAGAAAACTCAATTTACCAATGGACAAGTTTGGTGCTGTTTGCCTCACCATCATTCGTCTCAGCTTGGGATAGGAGCAACAGGAGGCAACCTCTTACCAGCACCGCCCTGCCCCAGATTCAGACTCTAAATAACGGGCACATTACTGTGGCTCACAGACCTTGCTTCTTAGCCCTCTGTGGGTCCTCTCTAATTTCTCTGTCCCCAGGGTCATGTGCTAGGTGTTCAGGACCAGGTGGTCTGGGTTGCTCTATAAAGTATACTGGTTAATAAATGACTTATCAGGAAAGAATATAGTTCCCAGTTGGGATTGCCCTTGGGAGGAAATTAATGGGAAGAGCAGGCTCTTAAATTATGCAAGAATGAAATATCTTGTTGAGCTGGTGTCTGCAGGCAGGTGGGCTGCTGTCATCAGAAGGAGCTAAGTCTGTTTTCAGCACAAGAGAAGTGGCCCAGAGTTTCCTCCTGAAGCCAGAGAGGGGCTCACATCTGCTGTCACTTGTGGCATCTCCCAAAGCTACTGACCATCTGGTGAGAGGCCTAGGCTACACTGTGCTTTGGTCTCTCTGGATTTTGAACTGGCTTGTTTACTTTTCCAACATCAGTAGGCCAGTGTAAATGTATGCTTTTGTGCATGTGTTTTAGGAGTGGGAAGGGAGTGAAAGCAGTGGTGTACAGGGGCTAAATTGACTGTGGGCACTGAACAGTAAGTGGGTCTGATAGCCTTACCATTCTGGAGTTTTCTAGTGATGTCTCTGCATTACTGAAAAGCTTGTTAAAGAGGCTGATATTTGGGCTCTGCCTTTAGAATCTGATGCAGTGGGTGTGGAGTGAGGCCCAGAAATACACATTTGTACTACTTCTACCCACTTCTGATACACATTGGATTTGGAGAATACCTGACTTAGGTATTCATCCTACATACAGTATTGAGGGGATGAAGGGCAGTGTAACATCACACATTTAGATCTTGATTCTGGAACTATAAATCTAGGGGAATAACCAGATGAGCTTTAGACTCTTTCCAGTTTCATTTACCTGTCATTTCCCTCCCTGTATAGGCAAGCGGAAGTGAGAATGACAGGTGGAAGCCAAGGAAGAGGAGTGAGATTTAAGATGCTGGGTAATGTGTCCTCTCGACAGGGTTTGCTTTGTTGTAATGACTATTACCAATCCCCAGAGTCTTCAAAGGTTTTGCTAGGCGGAGGAGCCAATCACCTACATAGCCCACAGAGAACAGAGGAATGCTCATTCTCAAGCAGGCACCCAGTGGTTCTCAGATGCAGTGTGAGGAATGGCTTTGGTCTGTGGTTTTGCCTCTGGTACTGACTCAGGTTGGAGGGTTCTGAGGTTGGAGATTGGAGAGGCTGTGGCTGAGGTCCTGAGAGAGCCCAGCTATGTAGCGGGAGGCCAGCCCGACTCCAGAGGCAACTATATCCACACAGCTTTATCTGAAACTGCAGGTGGAGGCACTGGAAGGACATGAACCCTGACTGGAGGAGGAGCTGCCCTGACTCAGAATGGGGAAGTTGAGTGGACCTCACTTTTTATAGCTGACTTTTCCTGTACAGTTCAGTATATGTCATTTTAAAAAAATTCTTGACCAGACTGATTTTTTTTTAATTTTAAAGATAATAAAACCAAGCAAAACAAAACAGAATAAAGCCAGTCAAAACAAAGCAGTGAAATTGGTACAGAACTTCAAAGCAGGATAATAGGAAAACAACGTCTATCACAGTATATCTTGTTACCTTCACAGTAGTTGTCCATTCCATCAGATAAAGCAAAATCAAACCAAACAAAACAGAATAAAACCAATTGAAACAGAACACTGAATGAAGCAAAAACAATTAACTGGAACAAAACAAAACAAAACAAAACAGTGAGAACAATATTGGATTTCAAAAACAAGATAGAAGAAAATCCCCCATATTTGCTATAGTGCATTCTGTTATCCTCCCAATAGATGCTCAGACCTCAGGACCCAGGTCTGCAAAGTCAACCAAACAACACAAGCATTCAGTTGCTATCAACTCAAGCCTATCTTCCAAACCAGCCGTTTGCTTGTGTGTGTGTGTGTGTGTGTGGAGTTCTTGATTCTCAGCCTATGTGCTGGCAGGCTCATGGGAGGCTCTATCTGACTTCTCTCAGTATATGTCATTTTATAAATGAATGCAAAGCTGCTTTCAAGAGACTACATATTAAAACGTTTCAAGAAGTTATACTGGGATGCCCTCTGTATAGCAGTGATAGTCACTGTTCCTGGAATGGTAATGAATAGCAAATTCATTTTGACCAGCAAGTCATACAGGGATTTTTATGCACATGAGCTTAGTTATCCTTATGGACTTAAAACTACCCCTGGGAGGTAGGAAAGGCAGGCTGGAAAAGCAAGGCACAGCTGCTGCATGTGAATCTCAAGTCAGAACTTTGGTCTCCTTTCTTGAATCTCAGAGGTGAGGGAGCTTAGGGAAGGCTGGCAAGTGTGTTTGGTAGAATTGATTTCCACATGTTATTTTTAGCAAGCACATCTGTTGTACTCTCAGAGTGACTGCAAATACTTTTATTTGACTAATCAAGTGCATATACCCAGTGTTCTGTCCATCTCAGAAACTGGAAAATATCTTTTGTTTCTTGCAATTGCTTCACTTTGACACAGCTCAGTCCATGATAAAGCCTTTTGCTGACAGGCCCTGGTTTTTCTTCCCTGTAGCTGTCAGCTATCCCATCACCATCTATCTTCCCTTGGTTCCTTACTCTCTCTTTCCCTTTTTACATGAAAATCTTAGGGCAAATAAATTATGCTACATCTTTAAAGAGCCTCACAATTGCTCAGTTACTTTGACCCAGTAATTTCATCATTCTAGAAACTAGCCTAAAGAAAGAATTAAAATCAGCCTAAGAAAATAATCTCAAAGCTCTGTGCAAGAAGATGTTTAACAGAGTATTATTTATAATAGCAAAGACAGATAAAGCAATTCAAGTGTTCAACAATAGAGGGATGATAAGTCAATTATATGCCCATTTGATAAAAACATTATGTAGTCATTAAAATGATGGATATGGAGAATATGTAAGAATGAGGAAAAGTGCTTTCAATATAATGCTCAGTGAAGATACACACCTGCTTGTACTATATCATTATGACTTTCAACAAACAAACAAACAAACAAACACCAAACAAACCAAGAAATCAAACTCATACAATCTATATAAAGAAAAAAAATTCCAAAGTATCAAACTCAGATATTTTTTGATGGCTAAAATGTTCATTTTGAATTTTCCTCTTTTCTAAGTTTATGATAACACATAACTTTTGAAACAGGAAGGTGATAAATCCTTTGGCTCCTTGTGTGGGGAATGATTAAGAGCATGGACTACATAGAGATTTGGGCTCTAATTAGAGCCTGATTACTCAGAATATTTGTAGCCTGGGACAGTCACTAAGGCCTCTGTATCCTCAGTTGGAAAACAGGGATACATTATACTAAATGGACAGGTTTTTGGGTGGAGATTAATTTAGTAAAGTTAATGGCACGTAGTTCATTCATCAAAAAGGATTGAATGAATTATTATTATTAGTCAGATGATATCTGGCAGAGGATGGCAGGCAACTTCCATCCTCATCTTCCAGGTAGGGTCAGATATTTATTCATTCAACCCACGAACATTTATTGTTTATCCTGGGCAAGAAGTAGTGGCAAAGGAATGGTTTCTGTGTCAATGACATCAGTCTCATGAGACATAACAAACCAAGGAGAGGGAACAGGAAATTGGAGAGAAATCAGGTTCTATAATTGAAAGAATAAAAAGCAGAGTAAAATAGAAAAAAAATCAATGTATTAGATTTTTAAAGCTTTTATTTCATTTAACCCTCCCAACAGTTCTTTGAAACAGAAATGATATTCATTCTACTTTGACAGATGGGATCTGAGAGGTCCAAGTTCCACGGTGGGTAAAGGCAGAGCAGGGTTTTCCTCTCAGGCTAGGGGATGCTAAGGCTTCATAACAAACTACCTCCCACTTGCAGCAGTAGGTGCCTCTCCACCATGCAGAACACCCAGGCCACCTCTCCACCCAGAATATTCCCTGGGGTGGTGTGAACTCATCTCTTTCTCTCTGGGGGAAAACAGTTACTTTATTGCTCAGTTCTTTCAGGCAGTAAAGAACTTCTGGGGTTGAGGACTTAGCAAGTCAGGAAGGCTAGCAACTTGAAACACATCCACGTTAAGACTTAAAAACTCTAGTGCCTTGGAGGAAGAGCGACTGTCTCTGGTAAGGTTCTGCTGACTGTGGCATGCATGGTGTGCAAATTCTCAACCTGTTAGCAGGTAGCAAGGCCCTGAATCTCCTGACTTGGTTGATAGTAGGGCTTTGGGTGGCCACCCAGGCTGGTGTTAGCCTGAGGTAGAAAGATGTCCTTATGAGGCATTTGAGGAGACGTAACACATCAGCATTGAAGATTTTAGGCTAGGAACTCATAGTCCCAAGGAATCAGGATGAATAAAGGGGGAACTTTCCACGCCCTTATTTTTCATCAGATCCAATTACTTTGTTTTATAGATGAGTAAATGGAAGACTCATAGAGGGAAAGTGCTTTTCCTAAGACTACACAAGAATATTAGTTCAGGACAGAGTAAATCAGGACAGGCTGTTGGAAGCAGTGAGCCTCATATAATTGGAAACTTTGGTTTAGAGCTTTGAAGTACAACCATACATGCAACCCACATTTTCTGCATACTTCCTAGGGTCAGGTCCTCCACTGGGTATGGGGACATTAAGATGAGGGATAGAGAGGGTGTCCTGAAGGCGACCCTGGTGGAAAGTGGCAATGGAGATGAGATGGTAGAGTACCAGTGGTAAGCAGTCCCTTAGCAGCAGAGGTGTGTGTGTGTGTAGTCTTGGAGGTAAAATGACAAGTTATCATCCTGGAAGAAGGGCAACAAGTCAGAAGGAAAGACATAGAGAAAAGCTCAGATCCTTGAGTGCAGCTTTCTGGGGGAATGACATGACATTGATAATGGCTAGAATAGAGGCATCTTGGGGGTGACTTATGGGGTCACTCATATCAGGGTTGGGCCTGGGCTAGGGTTGGAAGATGGATCTCCTGATTTCAGGATAGACTGGAGTCCAGAAATCAAGAGGACAACTGTGTGTGCAGGACTCTAATGTACTGAGAAGTACCAAGAGCTGAAAGATAGATTTGGAGGAAAAGATCTCTGAAGGCATCTGGGAAAGCTTCCTGGAGGAGGAGGCATTTGAGCTGAGCAATAGAAGAAATGTTGGATTTATATCAGAGGAGCTGGAGAATCTGAAATTCTGATAAACAGGAAAGAGAAGATACAGGTTCAGAATCAGGAACCTGCAAGGCCCAGTGAACACTGTATTTGATGGGCCGTCACATCAGTTATGTGCCTGAACTCCAGGAGGCCCTGAACTTTGGAATCATGAAACTGTTCATTGGAAAGAAAGGTATGTCCTTTTGTTTGTTTGTTTCTTCTTTGTAAGAGAGAATCTCTCTCTCTCTTTTTTTTTTTGTTTATGAAATGTACTTGTAGTAACATTTTGGTCATTCTTATAAACCCATGATACACAATATATATAACCATTTCTCTTATTATTTTGTTAAAAAATTTTCTTTTTTTCCATAGGACTGTTTTTTACATTTTACTTTTAAATATCAGTTTGTATTACATTAAAATAAAAAAGAAGTTGTACTTTTTAGATAACAAGAAGTCACCTAAGGCCCCTGGGTAGGGTGGAGTGGCCTCTGGGCCGTCTGACCATCCTGTGAGGTCTGGCTTTCTAGAATTCCTCAATTGTACCAAATATACCTGAAATTTTCATCAGGGCAGGGAGAGATTGGAAGCAGCATTACAAAGTTAAACAAGAAGAGAAGCACCCTCCTTCTCCTCATCCCCGGACCTGAGACAGCTGAGAGATCATCTGCTGCCCTTCCTCCTTACCACAAGGACCTGGGACAGTCGCAGGATCATCTGCTGCCCCTCCTCCTTGCCCCATGGACCTACGACAGCAGCGGGATCATAGGTGACTCTTTACCCGCACCCAAAAGACGCTGCAGTCCATGGACAATCAGCGACCCTTTCCACCACCTGCAGAACCTTGCGGGGCTGATGGGAGCCTCAGCAACATCTTACCCACACAGAGGACCACAGTGGGCTTATGACAGTGTGGTGAATTTCCCCCTCAAATAGAGGACCTCAGTGGGTAAACAGGAGCAGTGGCAAACCCCCCACCCCACTGCACCAGCCGTAGGACCTTGGTTAGTCTGGCAAGAGTATGGGTGAGTCCTTCCATACAGAGACCAAGCGGGTTGAGGAGAGTGCTGAAAAGGCCTCCCCCAACCCAAAGGAAATCAAAAGGACTTAGGAGACACACAGTGACGCAGTAGGGTCCCAGCTGAGGCAAACACGATAGCCAGGTAGATCTGGCAGCCTGGAACAGCCTGAATCAGCTGTAGTAACAGTAGGAACTAAGGGTTGACTTACATCAATACTCCTAGGCTAGTCAGCCTAGGAAGAATATAGGACTCACCCAACAGGCCCTGCAGGAGGAACTCAGGTGACTGGCCCCTCCCCTTCATTGTGGGACCCAGCAATTGGACAAACATAAACCACACAGTAGGATGCTAAGACACGCACTATGGACAGTTGAGACTACTGGGTTTGAAAGACCAAATATTAACCCAAGGATTGAAAATGACAAAACAGAAAAGCAAAATGGAATCTCAAACATCCAGTCCATCAGGAACAAGTACAGGAGACATCGACATAGAGAACATTAAAAGTCATACACCTGAAATTTCTGAAAAGATAGCAAGTGAAATAAAAAAATAAATCCATGAGGCTATAGAGGAAATCAGATTAGAAATTATGTCTCATGTAAAGAAAGAAATGATAACCTTAATAAAGGAGTTGCTCAGCATAGCTAGAGAAGACTTAGATAAAAAAGTACAGAAGCATGGGGAAATGATGGAAACCTTGAATGAACAATATAGAAAAGAAGCAGAATGCATGAAACAAGTTCAAAGAGATAGTCAATAAATAAAAAATTCTATTGAAAGCTGGTGAAATCGTTTGAGTGAAGCTGAAGATAGAATTTTGGACCTTGAGGACAGGATCGCAGCTACTGATCATGAAAGGAAAGAGTTTTTTTTTTTTATTTAAGAGAAAAAAGGCACATAAAAGAAAGACAAAAAGCAAAAGAGACAAACAAACGACAACAGCAAATCCACAACAGTAACATTATAGGTTTACAAAACAAGATGATAGGAACTTGACAATGGTTGCAATATTGTATGTCATTACCTTCAACACAGTTGTTTACATTAACAGATATAGACATGTAAAATTGATCTAATCATATGAGTATTAACCATCCTTTCTCAATAACTAATGCATTCAGCAGTATAGTCATTTTAGTTATCTTACATGTACATATATACAGATTTATGACTTTTTCCTTTTCCCTTTCTTCTTTCCTCCTTTTCCATGAAAGGAAATAATTTTTAAAAATAACAAGGCAGCATGAAATGACAACTCAACAACTTCAGGGTGATGCAAAGAGAAACAATATAAGACTAATAGGCATCAATGAAGATGCAGGGGTCAATGTAAATGATGTAGAAAAAGTATTCGCAGAAGTAATAGCAGAAAGTTTCCCAAACATGGAAAAGAATTTGATACACACTTAAGTGAGGCATATAGAATGCCAAACAGTTATAACCAAAATAAATTTACACCCAGACATATAATAATTAAGATCCCAGAGATTCAGCATAAAAACAGAATACTAAAAACTGTTGGAGAAAAGACACAACTCAACTATCAAGGAAAGTCTATTAGAATCATGGCAGACTTCTCACACAAACCCTCAAGTCAAGAAAAACTTGGAATGAGGTATTTCAAGCCCTGAAAGAAAACAACTTTCAACCCAGATTGATGTACCCTGCAAAACTTTCTTTGAAATTTAATGGAGAAATAAGATACTTTCATGACAAAGAACAACTGAAGAAATTCATGTCCATCAAACCAACCCTAGAAAGAGTACTGAAAGACATACTAGAGAGAGACAAAGATGACTAAAATTTCCAGAACAACAGAAAGAAACCACCAGACAGGGCAAGCAATTAAGCAAGGGGAAAAAGCAGAAAACCAACAACAGGAAAATAACTGACAAAGTTGAGCCACTACATTATCAGTTATATCCATCAATGTAAATGGCCTCAATTCACCAACTAAAGAAACAGGTTGACAGAATGGATCAAGAAACAGGATCCAACAATATGCTGTATACAAGAAACACATATGACCCAAAAGGAAATTCATAGACTAAAAGTCAAAGGCTGGAAAACAATATTCCATGTGACAGGAACCCAGAAAAAAGCAGGGGTAGCTATTCTGTTTGCAGACTGTGTAAACTTCAAACCAAAAATGATCAAAAGAGATAAAGAAGGTCACTATACACTTGTTAGGGGAAATATTCAAGAGGAAGAGCTAACAATAATAAATATATATGCACCAAATACAGGAGCACCCAGCTATATAAGACAAATACTAATAAACATGAAAAACCAAATATGCAATAACACAATTGTAACAGGGGACCTTAATACCTCATTGTCACAAAGAGATAGATCAACTATACAAAAAGTGAGCAAAGAAATAACAGAACTGAATCAAACCTGTGAAATGGACTTAGTAGACGTTTACAGAATGTTCCACCCAACAACATCAGAATAGACATTTTTCTCAGCTGCACATGGGATGTTCTCTAAAATAGACCATATATTAGCCCATAGAACATGCTTAAGCAAATACAAAGAGATTGAAACTATCCCATGCATATTATCTGATCATAGTGCACTGAAATTGGAAATCAATGGCACAGAAACTGCAAGACCTAAATACACTCATGGAAATTAAATAACAACCTCTTGAACAGCCAGTGGGTTACAGATGAAATTAAAGAAGAAATCACACAATACCTAAAACTCAATGAAAATGCAGATACAACATACCAAAACTTGTGAGACTCAGTGAAAGTGGTCCTAAGAGGGAAATATATAGCAATAAATTGTCACATAAAGAAAACAATGAGCACAAATAAACAACCTAATGCTATACCTCAAGCTTCTTGAAAAAGAAGAGCAAGTCAAGCCCAAACCTCATAGAAGAGAGGATTATAAAATTATAAACATCAGAACAGAAATGAATGCAATTGAGACTAAGAAAACAATACAAAGAATTAACGAATTGAAGAGCTGGTTCTTTGAGAGAATAAACAAAATTGATAAACCTCTAGCCAACTTTATCAAGAAAAAAGAAAGAAAAAACTCAAATTCATGCAATAAGGAATGAAAAGGGAGAAATTACTACAGATCCCATGGAAATTCAGAAGATCATGAATGCCTACTTTGAAAATCCTTACTCACATACGGTGGAAAACACAGAGGAAATGGATAAATTCCTAGAAATGTATGAACCACCAAAGCTGAATCAAGAAGATATAACAATTTTGAATAACCCTATATCAGCTACTGAAATTGAAAATGTGCTTAAAAATTTACCAACAAAGAAAAGCCCGCATCCTGATGGATTCACAGCTGAATTCTACAAGAAATTTAGAGAAGATTTAATGCCAGTACTCCTCAAACTCTTCAATGAAATTGAAAGGGAAGCAATCCTCCCTAACTCATTCCTGGAGGCAAGTATTACTCAGATACTAAAACCAGAGAAAGACCCAACTAAAAAGGAGAACTATAGGCCAATCTCCCTAATGAACAAAGATACAAAGATTCTTAATAACATACTGGCAAATAGAATGCAGCAAATCATCAAGAAGATTATACATCATGACCAAGTGGGATTTATCCCAGGAATGCAGGGATGGTTTAACATACGCAAATCAATAAATGTAATATACCACATCAACAGAGCCAAAGACAAAAATCACATGATCATCTCAGTGGATGCAGAAAAAGTCTTTGATAAAGTCCAACACTTGCTCATGATAAAAACTTTGCAGAAATTTGGAATAGATGGTATCTACCTCAATCTGATAAAAACCATCTATGACAAACCAACAGCCAACATTATAGTAAGTGAAGAAAATAGAAAGCTTTTACTCTAAAATCAGGAACAATGTAAGGATGTCCACTATCACCACTCCTATTCAATATAGTTCTGGAAACATTAGCCAGAACAATCAGACAAGAGAGAGAAATAAAAGGAATAAGGACAGGAAAGGAAGAAGTTAAATTATCACTATTTGCAGATGACATGATACTCTACATAGCAGACCCTAAAAATTTCATCAAAAGGCTACTAGAGTTAATAAACAAATTCAGCAGTGTAGCTGGATACAAAGTCAACACTCAAAAATCAATAGTGTTCCTGTACCCAAACAACAAACTCACTGAGAGATTAATTATGGGAACAACACATTTCACAATAGCATCTAAAAAAAGAAATACTTTGGAATCAATCTAATAAAGAATATAAAAGCCCTATATGCTGAAAATGATAGTACTCTAAAAAAGGAGATTGAAGAGAATGTCAGAAAATGGAAAGATATTCCTTGCTCTTGGTTC
>RJWM01022408.1:0-33950 GCA_004363535.1 Dasyprocta punctata | reverse complement strand
GTTCAATCCCCGGTGCTGCAAAAAAAAAAAAAAAAAAAAAAAAAAAAAAAACAAGATTCTGGGGAGCTGACTTAAGCCCCTGTCAGGGGTAGGTGGCTTTCGAGTTTTGAAGTGCGGGTCCAGCACTAGCTACTTTATCTTTAGTTTGTGGGCTTTCCATTTCTGATTTCTGTGTGTGCATGTGTATGTGTGTATGCACTCTCCTGACATTGATTATTCTTATACAAAGTAGTTTTTGGAGATCTAAAGAGAATTCCTGATATACTTGATGAACTCCTAACAAGTTGAATACAGTAATTTTTGCTTCTGTCTGAGCAAAGCCTTGGGAGCGTGAAGAGCAGGGAGCCGTCTCGTAAGCGCGTGGACCTTCAGCCTGGCCAGTCTGCGCAGCGAACCGACTGCCGCCTCGGACTGTGGGCAGGCTTCAGCATGTCTCAGTTACCTTCAGCTTGTGTTTTAACGGTAGGGAACTGGGTCAACGTTTTCCTCTGGTAAGCGTCAGGTGTTGAGCTCTGTGTGACTCAGAAGCCAGCCCATTGTAGTCAAGTTATCTAGCTAACACACACACACACACACACACACACACACACACACACCATACAGACATAGGCACCCACACCCAGGGGCAACATATGGTTAAATAAATTATTATGGTGATTGTATCACAGGTAGACTCTGGAATGTGGATTACTCCAGCTGTTGTCTGAGGCAGACAGTGGCAAGCTTCTTCTTCCACAATGACACAGCCTCACTGTCATTGGCTGATTAAGTTCTAACCAGTAGGCTGTGACCGGAAGTCGTGTGTGTTACTCTGGGCTGCGGCTTTAGGACGTGGATTTGCCTTGGACGCCTTCTGGCCCCCTGTCGCCCTCTGTCTGCAGGTTGAATCAGAATACTTTGTGGAGCCAAAGGAGAAGGGCACAGAGGATAAGCTCTGGCGTCTCTGGGACCCAGGGGGAAGTCCTGCTTGCTAATCTCTGCTGCCTTTTGGGCTTTGTGTGTGCAAGTTACTTAGGCACATTGTGTTGGACACATTGTATATTTTAGGACTTGTTCATTACAGTAGTTAAGAGTTTCCTTAAAGCAATGCATTCTGTGTAGATCATTGCGATGCTTCTTAACTGTTAGCTAGTGTAGATATTACAGTTCCCTGAATCACCTGTCTAATGCTTGCACAGGATAGATAAATAAAAGAGACAAGATGAGCAGGGTGAGTAGGATGCCCTTATGAGGACACGGTTGGTGAGTTTCAGTTTGAGAAACAGAGCATGTAACATACGGAGAAATTCTAATTGTCAATATCAAAGCTTCACTAAGTTTTTATTAATAATTATCATGAATCTTAAAAATCAGGTAGTGAGAAAGAGTTAAAAATATCAAAGCTTCACTAAGTTTTTATTAATAATTATCATGAATCTTAAAAATCAGGTAGTGAGAAAGAGTTAAAAACGTTCCCCGTCACCTCTTCCCACCCCACCCCCTGTAATTCCTTTCTTTCTACTCAGACCTGGAACAAGATGGCTATTCTTTGGAGAGAGAAACGATGAGAAAGTCATGTAACGTTTCTGTTTGATGTTTTTGGCAGTGATGTTGAAAATTCTAGACTGAAATGATATTGTATGCAGTCTGGACCAATTGCGGTGTTCAAGGAGAATGGATTTCCTCTCTTTCTTGCTGTCTGGATCAATTCTTGGAGGCATTAGAGAATTTGGTGTCTCAGTTGAAGCAACACGTTGTGCTGATAACATGCGGGCGGGCATTCTGATTGGGCTCCCCAGGCTTTCCAACTCGCCCCGAGTGGGAGCATCAGGAGGGCTTTTGCAAAATAAATAGAGCTTGCTGAGGCTAGTGAAGAAAGGTTCCAGATTCCATTCAGCAAAAGTGGAATGTTTAATACTCTACTATAAAAAAATAAAATACAAATAAAAAACCTCCTTGGAATTCAGAGTCCCACCTGTTAAATTATTTGTCCTTCTAATAGAAGCAGGAATGAAAGGCGTATGTTCAACATCATTTTGGACCCATTTTCTGTGGCGGGAAACCAAGGTAAACACATTTTTCCTGATGTAATTGTTGATATTAGTTCAGTTCATACGATGCAGGCTTAGCTGTGTGAACCATTTCATTTGGACCCGTTCTCAGCTGGAGTTGGACCTGACAGTGGGAAAAGCCCATGGCCTGGAGGCCCCAGTTCTTTTCGGGGAGTCTCTGGCCTGCACATTTCCCTGTCAGGGTGCCCTTTGGATTCCTGTCCATGGTTCTTTTTCTTTCACACTTGAGTTTGGGAACATGCGTACCATTTCTGTACTTGGGTTCATTCTGATTTTTCATTTTTTTCCATATAAGAACATTGCCATTTGCCTTTTCTAATGCTATTTAAGGACACATATGTGACTGTTTATAAATACATCAGGTGTTTTCCTTTTATTTCTCCCTTTTCATGTTTGGTTCTCTTTTCCTCTTTGTTGTCCTCACCAGTAGCTCTTTGTTCCTATTTAATATGTTTAAAAATCTAGTATGTTACCTTCCCTAATTTTCTCCATGCCTGTGTATTGAAATACGAGAACTTGTGCTCAGCTATGTTTTCACTTGTTTTGTGTCATTTTTGACTCTTTCTCTGTGCTTCTAGTTTAACAGTAGCTTTCAGGGTAGCATATGAGCTTTGTTCTCAAACTCACCTCCCCAAGCACACGTAGGCCATGACATGGTTTACTCCTAACTCCTTCATTTGTTTATCCCTCCAAGAATTTTAGACAACTCGGCCCCTGAACAGCGTAGGCATTCTGGTTACAAGGAGGAACTTGGATACAGACCCTGCTCTCAGGGAGTAGCAGATGTGGACACTTAGTGCTGTGAAGTGGGCTCAGGTTCAGGAGCCTGAAATAAAAGCACCTGGCCAGCCCGAAAGGCTCCAAACCTGCTCATGCCACTGGGTGTGTGGTCTCTTCTGAAGAACAAGCTCCAAGCTGCAGCTCCAGGCTCAGGGCAGGCAGGGGTCTGGATGAACATGATGAGTATAAGCGAGAGGAGTGGGCCCTCCTGCAGGGGTGGGACAGTACTGTGGGGCACTGACCAAGGGGGGCCTTGACAGCCGCAGTGGTGAGGGAGGCCAAGTGGAAGTGGTGTCATCATGAATTGTGTCGCTGTGGTATCTGTGGGTCAGGCACCAGCCATGAGGACGCGTGTGCTGCCTTGCTTGTGTGGTTACTTAACCTGTGTGTCCTGACCGTCCAGTCAGTGTAGCTGGACTTCGTGGTCAGCAGGGACTCATGCTTCTTGCGTCTTCTTCCCTTCCTGAGGCATTTGACATAATGTTGGCCCCAAATGCATTAATTAAAATGCATATTGCTGACCAGAGAAATGAAGATAAAATTGTGAATGAACCCTGCACATAAAGCTACACCTCCTTTGAACTTTTATTTTTTTCTGGGAATCAAACTCAGGACCTTGTGCTTGCCAGCCAGGCACTGCACCACTGAGCTAAATCCCCAGCCCCCGAACATTTTTGTGTGTTTGAACATTCTAGCTTCTAATTACAGATTATCGCTCTATCTGCGTAGCACTAATAATCCAGAAAACATTTTCCAGTATTTTACTAGATCTTCAGACATTATTTTTAATATTATTGTTTCGCATTAGGGCACATTCTTCTAAAACTTAGGCTTTTAATTTTGTGAGACAGCAGAGTCAGCTCCTACTACAAAGACCTAGGACTCAAATTCTGGACTTCTGATCCCAGGGTCTGCTCCTTCTGCTGTGATTTGCAAACTCACACAGAAGTGGCTCAGCCATCAGGGCAGATTCCATGGACCCGATTTGCTGCTGGGCCTCTCTACAGTCTCACCCAGACCAGCCTTTACTGCCGTGTCATCCGCAGGTGGTGGGACAGCTGCTGTGGCCCCAGAGGGTCCTGGACACTGCCGTGCCCTTGAACACCAGCAAGGTCTCCAGGGCCAGAAGCCCTGCCGAGAGCAATGCCACCTGTCACACTTGGTGTTGCTGCTTCAGCCTTCTGTGCAGACCAGAGGTGACCTGAGGGGAGGGAGAATGGAGTAGAGATCAATACCCTGAACAGAGAAAGGAGTGTGCGGTGGTTGTGCTGTGAATTAGTCTCCTTCCAGGTCTGGGGAAAAGACATGCTGAAAGTGATGTAAGTTTGGTTGTTTGTTTCAGGAAGATGTCGGACCTCAGTACGATTCAGGAACGGAGACTTTGGGGCATTTGGGTGTGCACGGGGTGAGGGTGGTGGGCTGAGGGTGCTGGGGGAGCCATGGAAGCTCCTACTCCGGAATTTTTATGCCTCTGGCCAGGAGGCTTTGAGGCCTGTGTGATCCCGAACACCTGCTCGGGAGGACAGGACGGATCCTCTAGTGTGTTCTGGGAGGAAAGGAACCCGGGGATGTGGTTACTCCGCGGAAGGCTCTCATTGGTTCTTGTTTCTGGAGTAGGGCAGCCCCCCGTGCTGAAGTGACTGACTCCAAGCACGGTGAGGTCAGTGCACAGCCAGTGAGGGGCTCCCGGTGGTGCACGTCTCACTGTAGGGGCCACTGCCTTCCCCAGCCCATTGTGGACCTTAGGATACGCACAGGCTGTCTTTCCATTACTTGCGTGAAAAAAAGTCTTTGTTATTCAAGTTGAGAGGTGTGGTTGCTGCCTGTTTCTTAACATGACACAGGTGAACCTTCACGGGAAATATCTTTTGCTCCTCCAGCTCCATTCTCATGAAAACAAGCAATGGTGTCCTTTGCCCAAATCACAGAGGTAGTCTGAAGTCCTCCCCAGCTCCCTGTGTACTCCATAGCTTCAAGACCCCACTGCAGGGCTGAGGACCCACACTCAGTCTAGGAGCCCACCATGGGAACAGAGCAATGTTCCAGGGCATTGCTGTGCTGGTCAGCTTGGGGGTCAGACTGCAGCTGCAGCTGCGAGGTCTCCGGCCTGCCCAGGAAGCACTCTGTGCCACACAGGCTCTCAGCACTGCTCACCGCTTCCTTTCTGCCGCAGCTGCTGCTCCACTGTAAGGATGGTTGGCATGGTTTCAGAGACAGTGGAAGAAAGTGAGCCCTGACTCCGGGTATTGTGGGAAAACTAGAGCCATTGTCCCTTCATGCAAGTCACTAAGCTGCTCCGTCTTAGTGTCTTCAACACTGAAGTTCAGGTAAGACTAGAACTTCCTTTCCAGGGCCCTCCTAAGGATTAACTAAAACAGTACACAGGGCATAAAGGGTTGCCTGGCACGAAGGAAATACACAGTGATAACTTTTAATTTAACAGCTTTATAGTCAATCAGTTAAATACTTTCTCTTCAGCAGATAAAGATTACAATTGCCCCATAGTTACCTTTAACAAACAGCCTCCTACAACAGATTTCTGTTTGCTAATTGTGTCTGAGCCATGTAATTAGTAAAATGCTCCACCTACCTGTTATTTGGTCGTGCAAGGGCCGGTGGATTGTTAGTACCTTGATAGTGGTTGTTGTGGCTTGAAGGTCATGCATTCTGGTCATGTTGGGCACCAAATATCAGGAACCCAACCAAGAGTCCCGATAGTCTGTCTCTAGAATGCTACAAGAAACATGAAAAACAGAGACAAGTATTCCTTCAATGGCTGAAAGTCAGTGTCTCTGGGTCCGACCTCTCCACTCCCAAAGCAGTCACTATTTATTTGGTGTCTACAGTGATAGGTGGGGCTAGTAAAGGATTGCAATTCATCACAAAGCTCCTACTCCGGAGGGCGTAGATGATCTTTTGTGTAGAAGTATCTTGACTGGAGTATAATCCCGTGATGACTTAAGAATCCACAGATGATCTTACGCTGAGAAGAGTCGATGGGAAATCTCAGACAGGTGTTACCAATGATCCTAATCCTTCCTTCCACCCCACAGAAAAATACGCAACACCAGACACTGAATTTGTAGTACCCAACAATTAATAAATGATAGTTATTAAACAATTTATTTCTAATAAATACATAATCATCAAAAAATTATTCTTTTAGCAGATTTTAGATTTTTAAAATACTTTTAGATTCCTAGAATATTCAGAGGAAGGTACAGGGCTTCCCCACAGGCTGCCCGCCCTGGAACACGTGATCTCCTGCGTTCTTCATGCCCCGCTAGAGTGATGCTCTCCTCCAGCTGGCGAGACTGTGTTAGCACATCGCAATCACCCAAAGGCTATGGTAATTCCAGGTACTGTATTTTCTGTGATTTTTACCAATGTACAATGACATGAGTCTGACATGATGCTGTCTTCTGGACAAGCCGCACTGCCGTCAAGGCCTCCCCCGTCCCTTTTGCCCATCCCTCTCTCCCCCAGACTTGACAACCACTCATCTCTTTCTCGTAGTTTCACCTTTTCCAGATGATCATGGGAGTGGGCTCTCCAGTATGCAACCTTTTTGAACTGAGTTCTTTCACTTAGAAGCATGCATTTACATTTCCTCCATGTTTTTCCACGGCTTGATAACTTCTTCTCATGCCAGGGTTAGTGCTGGGTGATGCGCATTGTCTCCATGTGCTATGGTTTGCCCACTCACCTGCTGAAGGACATCTTGGTTGTTGTCCAGTTGCAAGTTGCTATAAACATTATGTGCAGGTTTCTGTGTACAAAGGGTTACTTTCTAAAACATTAGATGTGGCAGACGTGGAATTTACCCCTGTCATGTCACAGTGACCAATGTGCATCAGGAGTGAAACCTTCCTCCAGGGTCCTACTGAGATTTCTGTACCAAGCTGGCAGAAGTGAGATGTTTTAGGACTCCCAGCTGTTGGTCTGACATTCACAATACACATCTGGTCAGTCCTTTGTATTTATTTGTGTTCCTTAGGTCAATAAATCTAAATGCACAGGCATAGCTTGTCTCTAAATCTTTACTGAGCTTCTTCTTTCTTTTCACCAGAGCTTTGATAAAACTCAAAACCATCAAGAAAAAGTACGTTAAGTGATGACCACATAATTATATGAAAGGGTTACACAAGATTTTGTAGTGCATAAAAATAGCATGCTGTTGAAAGGGTAATAAAAATGGCAAAAAACATAAAGTGTACAATGCTGAATGAAGTGAATTTAAATTCAGAAAAAGTCAGAACTGTTTAGAGTGTGAATCTATTTGTCAGAGGCAAGTAAGGAGGTGGGCACTTTGCTCCAGTGTACACGGGTCAAATGAATGTGCAGTGCTGACTACAAACATTTGATTTTGGCCAACTTGTTTCGAATGACTCATTTGGAGATGAGACTACAGTTTAAAAAAATATGCAAGCAATGTTAAGTAAGAAGAGCAGAAGTAAATGCCTAAATATTATTTAGAAAATAATGGGAAAAATAGGACAATTCTATTACTTCAAACTAAGAATTCTAGGAAATATGTAAATCTCATTAAAAAGCTTCAATTTTGAGAGTTTGTTCATAAGATGTACCGAAATTCCCAAGAAGAGAAAAGGCAGTGAGGAGGGGTTTGTCTTCTGCCTTTCCCCCTTTGATCTGCGAGTGTTAAATGTTTTTCTACCAAATGGAATAAAGGACATGGGACCACCTGCCTGCCCCTGAGTCTGCAGTTACTTCCCAGGGAGATGGCAGTGACTCTTTCTGCTCCTGTTTGACGTGAGGTGGGTCTCATCCCATGGTTTCTCAATAGCTTTCTCCTTTATGGACAAGAGCAATGCAGGATTTTCGCTGTGGGTGTGTCTGAGGATCTCCTTACCTTACTGAATTCAAACACTACTGTGTAGGATCAACCTACAGAATATATATAAAATTTTCTCCACTTTTTTTCTATCAGGGATCTTTTTAATCATAAAAGCCCCTATGCTCAAACCACCAGAAACAACAGTGAAGATTCTGGGCAGGAACACCGAGAAGCCTCTGGTTGTAAGCAAAGGAGAGACGTGGTCTAATAGTGAGGGTGTTGAAAATAATGAAAAGTCTACCCGAACCATAACCCCAAAGAAAATAATAATTTTAATCACAAACAGAAGTAGTTGAGCTTCTGATTGCCATCTTTTGATTGTGTATGTGCGTGTGTCCCGTTATGTCTACGTCACTTGTTCAAGGCAAAGTTGAATGATGCTTTTTCAAATATATTAGCATTTCCATTGTCAGGGATTTTATTGGAATGCACAACATGCAATTCTAGATGATCCATTAGAACCCTTTCTTAAAACATACGAAACATATTGGGGAAACGGATTATGACTAGGTTTTATTTTTCTCCTCCTTGTGGCAGTATCATTCACCTGTGATTTAATGTTGTGTGCTTACATCTGTGAAAGAGCGGACGGAATCTGGGAGTTGTGGGGGAGGGGAGTGGTGACACCCATTTGCATAAAGAAAGCTGTGTTTTCCCATTGCGTCCGGAGCTGCAGTTTACCGAGGATGCCCATTTATCTTAGGACAACTTTGTAAAATAGGTAGAGATAATGATAGTACTGAACAGATTAGAAAACAGGCCTGCAGAATTAATATTGACGCCATGAGTCTTTCCTAAGTGTCTGAGTACATGCTGAACCACTTGTCCCGAAACACCCCTCTCCCAAAGAGGGTCTGCCTACTGTAATTATCCCACAGGGCAGCATCCAGGCTAGAGCGGCTCAATAGCAGACGGCAGTCTTCCAGGGAGCTGCTGGCTTCCATACTTTTCAAGTTCCTTGCTTGTGTGAATATTAAGGCAAATGGGGTGGGATATTTCGACACTGGGTTATCACTCACAGGGTAACTTGCGTGGAAAAATGTCTCCACGCCATGGATTAATTAAGAGCTAATTCTTTGGAATTCTGTGTCTCAAAGTGAATTTCTGGTGGTTTCTGTGAAGCTGAAAGGACAGAGACAATTTTTGTGGTTGCTAACTGGAAACTGCAGAGGAGTATAAGGGGCAACACAGCTGCATTTCTATTAGTGCAGGTTGTTTTTAATTAATGCCACATGCAGCCTCCAACCACAGCACTTCCCCTAGTTTGATGGTTTCTGCTGGCCGTATTGCTTAAAAATTTCCCAAATTGCTCCCATGTTGTGCTAGATGGGGCAGTGACTGAGTGCCATACCGTGGGCCGTTAGGGTAGTAGGAACCTCACCAGTCAGGAGAGGAGGTGTGGACAATTGATTCAGTTAAAACGGGAAAGCCTACAAACAAAAATTCCCCCCAAAATAGATAATAGGAAATAAAGATTTTGCAAATGTGAAGGGAACCAAGAGATAAGAGAGGAGGGAGGAGGGTGAAAGAGAATTAAGATGTGTAATGTACAAGTACCAACTCCCCACAAGAAATGTAATCATTATGTACTGCAAACACGTACTAATAAAAATAAAGGTCACTTTAAAAAGTAAACCCCGACCCAAGGCTGACTCCAGAGTAATCTGTGCCCACCTGGCAGGAGGCAAGGGTGAGGGTTTACCCTTTGCTACTCAGCTAGCCAGTTCTCAAGGCCTGGACAGAGAGAAATCCTCCTGGGATCAGCAGACAGGCAGAGCCGGGTCCCTGCCCCAGGAGGATGGATTATCACTACCACTTTTACAAGGGCTGCCAGGCACCAGCAGTTTGCAGCTGCAAGGTTCAGGGCTCTGGGTCCTGCTGCTGCTTTTGCTGCTAGGAGGACAACTCAGACTTGCAATGATAGAGTTATGTAAAGTCCAACAGGTACAATTCCGATGTCACACACAACAAACTCTTTCACACATCTTACTGAGATAAAAGCACATGCAGAAGTTGAATGGTCATAAATAATGTCATGCTCAATGATTTGAATCAATGGAGTGGGAATTAAAGATTTAATAAGAACTGCATCTCAATAAATTTGAAATGCATTTGGGGTTAGATTGGCATATATTTAATATCAGTATATACTGAGTATAAAATGCCCTCCATGCTTAAACTACTTTCTTAAAAAATAGATTAAAATATGCTACACTAGTTATTTTGCATTATTAACTTACTTTTCAGATAAATGCTATAAAGATAAATTTAAGACTGAATTTTGGCTTAATTATCAGAATCTTAGATTAGAGGAACCCAGATCAGATGTGAAGTGAAATAATGAAGGCAGGGTTTCCTTTGAGTGGGTCCAGACATAGGGCGCTGGAATGAAGATGGGCATATGAAATTACACCCACAAATACTTAATGATACCTGCTGTGTGCAAGGCGCAGCACGAGGCTGTGAAGGGCGCAGACAGGAAATGGGCTGGACTCTGACTTCATGGAGAGTGGACACAAGACAGTGTGGTTAAGGATCCGAGAGAGTGCGGCATCAGGACAATCTGGCGAGCCTTCGAGGCTGCACCTAGGAGGCAATGAGGGGCCATGGGCAGTTTTTGAGCAGGTTGCTAGCACGATGAGCATTGTGCTTTAAGGGTAACCACACACATAGTAATTTGCATGGCTAGGTAGAACACTGCTGCATCAACTGAATGAGGAGTGAGGTCTGAGAATGATAAGCCGTGGTAGCTAACTCTATGTAAAGAAACAAAAGGCCTCAAAAGCGAGACATGGGAGAGTGGGCAGGAGAGCTACAGGGCCAGTCAGGTGACCAAAGTGGGCTGCTTGGAAGACTGCGTTTCGGCAGTGGACTTGGGCACGTGACTGAGTCCTGTGGGCGATGCAGCCGGAGAGGTGCAGTTGTTGTGTCTTGAGATTTATGAAGCTGGGTCTCCGTGATGAATCTGGACTCAGCTCTGCAGAGGTAAGACCTAAATGTGGGAACTGAAGGTAGAGGGTAGGTAAAGGCAGAAAACGGAAAGCTAGACCTCAAACAATCAATCTGTGCTTAGGAGTGGCCCCTGTGGTCTGTCTCTTCCCTGCTCCTCTAACTGGGGAGAATGAACCCACGCTGAAGTGACAGGATAAAGGAAGGGTAGCGGAGTTTTCCTGTGAAGCATTGCACCATTACCACGTGCGGCCAATGTCTAGACTCCCTCCATGCTAACAGACCATCTTTAAATCACGGTAACAATGACACGGTTGGCCACTCCCAATCTTTGCTTTCTTGTGCTCTGGCTCTGCCCTAAGTGCACTTTTGGCTCTTGATTTACTGTTAGAAATTTCCTGTGTATTTTGGGGCTGAGAGTTAGCGGGTCAGGTTTTGAAATTTGAAACCCAAACAAATCTTTCACTACTTCCTCCACGCTCTCAAATTAATTTAGGGGTCAGAGGGCAACCTGTGAAACTATCAGGAGTAACTTAGAGCTGGCTTCGGCATGGATCCAAGAGGACAGCAGCCTACCTGCAGACGGCACGAAGTTCATTCTGGAGCAGACAAACCACAGTGCTGACTGGGAGCAGCAGCACACCGAGTCAGAAAATCAATTCCTGAAATAAATACATGAAACAATAAGCATGTCTATCTGCGCAAAAGAATCCACAGAATATGAATGTGGAATAGAAACACCAAGAACCCAGAACAATAACTAAAGCTTAACAAAATGAGGATGTTTTATTGTAAAACATTTCACTGAATGCTGACCTAGTACCTATTATGAGGAGGCGTGGCCAGGATGTGGATGGGCAGCCTAAAAAGTCAGACATAATTTCTGCTCACAGAGACTATAAAACAATGGATGAGCTTCTGTATGATATTAATAGTGGCCTTACCATAGTAATAACCACAACAAACACACTGTAATGCAAAGTAAAAGGAAATAAATGATGAGCTGAGAAAAGAAGGACAGAGTCTGAGTGGGCGAGGCCATCGATTCTGAACAGAGGAAGGTTTTAGGGAGAGGTGGTATTGGAACTACACCTTTGAGGATAATAATTATGACCACACTGAGTGTGGTGATGGTGGTGGTGGTGACGGACGGAGAGCAGTTGGCAACCAGTGCATGATTATGAATCACAAGACTCTGGATTGTTTTCTGGGCATGATCCATCTTATTAATACAGAGCCCCCCCAAAACTGTATTCACACTTCAGCAGTTCACCATACTAACCAAAGTCTGGATGCAAATGACCACCACTTTGAGCACCTCTTGTAACTGCAGAGGCCAAAGATAAGTTGTATTTAACTCATGCTGTCTCAATCAATTTAGTATCAAAGTATTTACACAAAATTTTCTTTTCCTAGTGTATATTACTTTTTGGTGGACTCTGTATTTTAATGATGAGTCAGAGGAAGAGAATGGAGATTTCAGGTAGTGAAAGAGCCTAAGAAGCAGCCTGTTGTGTGTTGGTGTGTGTTGAATTTGGTGTGTTAAAAGTTGACTGAGTATGGTAGGCTTTAAATAAGATTGAAAGAGATCAGCAGAAGCTCCAAATACTCCATGAATTACACAGGCCACACTTTGAGTCCTCTGGATATGTACGTGGGAAGCTGAATCATTTGAACTAACCAGAGTGGGCTTGTGGTAAGTACATCAGTCCTCCAAAGCCCTAGAAGTGGTCTCTGGTACTGCATGGTCTGTCGCAGAACTTACATCCGAGATCTTTGAAAGAAAGTCCCTGAACTCAGTGTTTGGATGACTTTAGGAGAAGAGATTTGGAGAGGGTCACAGACATCATTAAGAAAGATTGCCCAGTGCGTCATGAGCAAAGGAAGAGCTGGGTGATGCTTTCTCAGATGGGGCGCTCTTTTCCACTTTGACTCTTGTTTACTAGAGCACCTCAGATTCCTCTATTTTTTAATAGGAATTCTGCATTTGCCTTAAATAGCCTACAAACACCACAATACTTTGCTAACCAAGAATATTTCTTGTTATGTTTAAGACTGACTGATTCTAAAGTGTTCAATGTAGTGAGGAAAAAAAGCCTATTCATGATGAAGGTGTCTTTATGGGAAGAAATTTGGAGAATTCTGATAACTCTGAAAGAGACAGACAAACAAAAAAATAATGAATCCAGGAAAAGATACTGTATTTTCAAAACAAGTCAAACTATCTTAGAGATACTAACTGTGGTCTTTCTGCTAAAATATGTGGTCCCTTGGGGATGGGGCGGGAATGTGTGTGTGTGGCAGAAGGGTTTAATCAATGTAATAAAGTTCACTACTTCATTCCAGCAGGGCTGAGCCAGTGGAGAGCGGGAAGGGACAGAGAGGTTTGTCTGTAAAATAGTTAGTTGTTTAGGAGGAACATGTGGTTCTGGTTTTTAGTTTTGATAAATCTCAAGTAAAATATGAAATAACAATGACAGGATAAACACAACAGCATTTTAAAAGACTCAGGTCTGATTTTATCCTAGATTTTCAGAGACAGCAAAATCGTAGGACTCACTTCTCTGGCATGATACAGAGAACACCACTTCTCACATGTTGAATTCATATTTCTTCCTAGTGTCCCTGGACTTTCTGGGAGTCTAGGCACATTGAGACACAGGGACTAGGCCAGTGTCCTGAGTCTCTGGACATCCACAAGGTTTGATTTGTAGTGAAAAAGTTTGTCTTAAAAGTTCCAGAGATTTCTGGGAAAACTCTTAAATGAGTATCGATGTTTAACTATTCTCTCTCAAATTCACCTTGAAACTATCACATAGTATGCAAAACAGGCAGAAAGAAGTCTACATCAACGTAAGTAAACAGCAAGGCTTGCCATCCACGCAGCAGACAGCAGCGCCCGGTGAGAGGAGGCACGGACCCGACCTAGAGGGCAACGCTGAGAGTCTCCCACTCGGGCCTTCCCGGCAGCTCTCACGCTGCCCTTGGCATCCAGGTGGTTTCCTCTGGGAGTCTGGGCCACTTTCAACCTCCAACCAAAAAAGCTGGGCTAAAGAGTGAGACCAAGAAGACCCCAGAAAGCCCCTATGAGAAGCAGAACTGGCTGCAAGATGGAAGGGGACGTTCCCTTCTGCCCGTGATGGGAAGAACGTAGGGGCAAACCTTCCGGAGGTCCTGCGTGTCGGGAGGAGACTGCAGAGGCCCTGGCGATTCAGATCAGCTCACAATGGACTGTTAGACTATTTGGGGAGGCAATGAGCATTTATAAACTCAAGAGTGGACCGGAGGTTGTAAACTGTCTAATTGATAAGAAGCAAGTCAATGTAAATACTGTGTCAGGATAAAGTATCTTATGACAAAGTTAAAAGTAATTTTTCAAACAATATGGCAAACTTGGTAATGTCAAAGACAATGAATGGTTTTACAGCTTGCTCAAGAACTCTATGGAAGAAGAAAAAGGGAAATGTAAGAGATTGATGAAGAAATATGGGAAATAAATATCATAGTCCAAACAACACATAGTAAAAGTTCCTAAAAGAGAAAATGATGAAAACATTGCAAAGATAAGTATAAATACACAATAGAACAAGCCAGGTGTGATGGCATAGGACTGCACTCCCAGCTCTCTGGGAGAGTGAGGCAGAAGGTCATGAGTTCCAGCCCAGCCTGAGACATTTAGTGAGATCTTGTCTCAAAAAATGCTAGGGCCGGGCATATAGCTCAGTGGCTCAGGGCCTGCTTGGCAAGTGAATGGTCCTGAATTTGATTTCTGGTCCAAAGAAAAAAATAAACCAACAAAAAATCCTAGGAGTGCTGAGTGTATAGCTCCATACACACTGCAAAAGCAAACAGCATACAGTTATCTGATTGAAAATGCTGGAAAGAAAATAGAAAGATAAAACAGGGACATACTATCAAAATAGAATGACCAAAACAAGGACAAATATAACAGATTTATATTAGAAGGGACAGATTGGTTTAAATTTAATATAATGTTAAGAAAAATCCAGTCAATGCAAAACAACACAAGAGTATTAAAAATAAATCAATCAGCATGAATGTGTCAGGGACACATGAGCCAAAAGAAATCAGGTAGTCGGCAATGAGATCAAATAAAGTAGAAATTAAGGCAAAACACATTTGAAGAGCCCCAGAAGTTTACTCTGTAGTGATCAAAGAATTGATTCTTAATGAAAATATGATCACAAATATGGAGGCTGTGAGTACCGTAACACCCACACGGGTACATTCAAGCTTAGAAGTTTGAGGAAGAACCAGCAGGGCAGCTGTGTGAGACTGAGCAGAGCAGTCTCCATCTACTGGGGTTCAAGCAGGCACCAAGAAAAGCTGAATTAGCCTGGTGTGGTGGCGCACGCCTTTAACCCCAGCACTCAGGAGGCTGAGGTAGGCAGAGCGTTGTGAGTTCGAGGCTGGCTTGGGCTACAATGCTAGCGCAAGACCAGCCTGAGCTACACAGTGCGACCCTGCCTTAAAAAACTAGGGCCAGGAGTTTGACTCAGTGGCTTAAGTGCCTGTCTGGCAGGCGTGAGGTTGTGAGTTTGATCCCCGCTACAGCAAGAAAAAAAAAAAAAAAAAGAAAGAAAGAAAGAAAAGAAAAGCTGAAACAGAAAGCGCAGCTACAGACCAAGAAAACAAGGGGCGGGAACAAGATGAGTTTCCACCTCGGCAATCTGTTTTACGTGCTCACGGATGGGGTACCTTGTTTTCAAGCATCTTTGGGACCCTCATAAATATGAATTTAATCATTTTCTACCCCACAGAGAACCTTGCAGTGAGAAACCTCTCAAGACCAGCCAGAAAGTGTGCCGACCGCAGCGTCCACCCAGAAGCTGACGGCAAAGCCCTGGGCTGTCAGATGAGTTCCTGTATGAACTGCTAGCTCCTGTCGTGGCCTGGACTTTGAGGCCAGGCATTCTGTACTCTCTGCTGTTGTAATTTTCACAAGGGGAACAATCTGAAATAATATATCCCAGCAGGGAGCACAGAAATTTACTGCAGGCAGCTTCATACTGGGTGTTAGGAAGAAGGAAATATATCACAATGATTAAAACAATACACAAGGACGGAGTTAGGGAGGGTGTGAAGCCATCATTCCGTCCAACACTCACTCACAGAGGTGGGAACGGAGGGGCAGAGAGGGGCGGGTTTGTCCTGGGTGTGCAGCAGTGGACGGTTTTGTCCTGGCGTCCGAATCCTGGAGCTTCTGCTTGAGGACTCGTCGTGTCCATCGCACCATTGGGTCACGTGGTCAGTTCCAGGTTTGGATGGCTGTGGTTTGCTTAGTTGCCTCTCAGAACCCTGTCTGACTCCTCCTGGGGGACTCCTGGGAGCCACAGACCCTGTTCCTAGTGCAAGGGGAGCTGGAACAATGTGGTTGTCATTACCAGAATCCCGGGCTTTCCACCTCTGCCAGGTAACCTGCGCAACAACCCCTGACATCATTAGACGCTGAAATCTCTAAGCTGTAAACGTGTGTTGGGGGTGTTTGCTGGCGCGCTCTCGTGACCTCTTTTTGTTAAGGCTCATTTTGTTATCCCCCAGGACCTGACCAGTCTCCCCCTTTCTTTTCTCCATCACGGGCAGCCAGGATTGGTCACCCCTCCGCCTCCTCTCTTTGTTGGAAGAAGCTCTTTCCATCTCCGTGTCACGCCAGGTGGGCGACTGCTTTTCCATATCTGCAGACCAACTTATGTTCTCTCAATTGCCCAGCTGCACTCTGGTTGCATACCAGAACAGACTTTGTTAATGGAGCAGAGAAAGCAGAGATGTGAAAGTTGCGCTTGCTTTTCAGGCCTGCTGAACTCACTGCTGCAGAGGTGAGCTCGTTTCCAGCCCTGAACTTACGGATTGACGACTTGATGAAATCCAGTCCTCCTTATGATAGTATAATCCTTTCTCAGTTACCCACACTGTAACAGTCACTTCTTGCTTCCTTTCCCTAAAAGAAGGACCTGGAAATTCAGCCTGGGGCTGTCCATCCATTGTTCCCCTCCTTCCAGTAAGATGCTCGGGCTGAGGTGCCCGGGGTGCCTCAGTCCAGCAGTAGTAGTCATCATGAGCTAGGCAAGTACTTGCGCCCCTCTGGGCGGAGGTAGGAGGATGCTTTCAAAATAAAGTCCTTTCCCCAATACATCTTGCTGTTGAGATTTCAAATGAGCACTTCATGATGGAAAAATATGAAGAGCATGAGAACTAGAGGTATTGTGAAGGTCAGCCTCTCCAGACTCCCCATTTCAGTTGCCTTTGGCTGCATTGAAAAGCACCCCCAAACACATGGGGGCAACAGTTGTACTTTATTGGCTGGCGATTCTGTGGCTGGGAAGCCATCTCTCTGGGCTTTGCTTCTCCTCCACGTGGACCCTCTCTCCATGTAGTCACCATCATGCAGTTTTCTAACCTGAGAATTTTCACAAGGACAGTGTCTCCCTAGAGATGGAACGCACAAGCAGCCAGGCCTCCGAATGTCACTTCTGTCACATTCAGTTGGTGGAAGCCGGTAATGAGTGAGTCTGGGGCAATGACATGGACTTAAGGAAGAGAGGGGTAGTGTTTGACACCACTTTACTCTGCAGAAAGCTTCAGTCTGACCCCCTCAACACTGAATGATGCAGAGACAAGATTGTGGAGAGCGGCTAAGGCTGGAAAGCGATCACATGTGCGGGGGAGAAGGGGAGGCCGGTCAGAAAACAAAGGTTCCCCAGACAGGCCTTGAAACAAACTGCTCCAGTCTGAGGTTTCTAGGCAGAGGGGTGTCACATGACTCCAACCTGCAAAAATGTATAAATAATTGGGCGGTGATGGTTGAGTAGTTCCTTCTCCTCCCATCTGGAGAGAGGGCTCCACCTGACCTCAGCTTTCTGTATGCTGTCTCTTATCTTTATTCCTCCATCCTCTCTCTGTCCTTCCCCCCAGGAACTTGGAGAACTGTGCTGGATGCGGCACATGGTGGCATAGTTAGGGACTCTCCTGACTACCAGGAGTTTCCGCTTAGACTAATCTGGAAACATTACAGACTGAGAGAAAAACAGTCAATAACAGTGAGAAACTTTGGTGCGAAGAACTTTGTCAGCCCACAGCTCAGGTCCCTTGCATGACCCAAGCGCCTGTTCCTGTTTGGACGTCTATAACCCCAGCATGGCTTTTACAGCTGTTGAATAATGACTGAATGGACCAGCATCTGGAAATGTGATAGTACCAGAAAAGTGAAGAACGGGGATGCTTCAGTCCCATACCCAAGGGCAATGTGAATGTGGCATTCTGTCTCGAGTGAGTGGCAGAAGACGGGGGACAATGTGGACATGCATTAGAGCAGAGTGTCCGTGGCAGGAACGCCGTGACCTTTGAGCGGAGATGGAGGTCTCCGGCCATTTTCCCTTTTCTCTTTGCTCATTGGGAAAAGGTTCAGTAGAAGGTTGATGAGGGAAGCTGGAGAAGCACGTTGGTGCTGTGTATCATGTTTTACACACTTTTGCAAGTTGTCTGCTTCTGGTTCATGAAGGTGAAGGCACCTGATGATTGGCCATAGCTTGGAGCGAGGAGAGGGGATGGAACCCTGCTCCTGGTCATAGTTCAAGGACCGGCATCTCCCACTCTGAATGTGAGTTTCTACCTTTTGTCTGATTCATAGTTTTATTGGGTGGTAGCAATGCCCAGTTTTGGAAGTCCAACAAGTAGCCCTCCCAGATTAAATAAAACTCAGTTCAGGCCTCACTGTGCCAATTATGCACATAATTGATTGAAAGACCTGAAAGTCAACAGCTAGATGGTCTCACCTTTGGAATAAAGACTATTACTCAGTGCAGCACTTTAGGGAACTATTTAACTTGGAACTTCATTTAAAAAAGTGTACGAATGCATTCAGTTTATGTTAAATATTTTACAAAATTATTTTAGCTACTATTTATCGTTTTGTCCTCTGAATCTTCAGAGACGTGAACATTTGCTGTGAAGACAATACCGATAAGACTTCTAAGGTAGCATGACCACTGTAAAAAAGTCCGCCCACATTTCCCCAGCTAAAAAGTGGACAGGTGGAGATGGTCAGTGCAACGGGGAAACGATAATGACTGAGGTGACTTTACTGTGGGGATTGGTCTCCTTGTGCTGCTCTAACAAGTCACTGCTGGCTTAGTGGCTTAAAACAGCACATGCATATACGCTAGCGGTTCTGGAGGTCAGAGATCTAGCACGGTCTGGCAGGTTGTGTCTCTTTGGAGACGCTGGAGGGAAATCCATTCCCTTCCCTTTTCTGCCTTCTAGAGGCCTTCCACGTTCCTTGGTTTTTGGCCCCAGTCACACTAGTATCTGTGGCTGTCATTGCATCTCCTCAATGAGTCTGGCAATCTAGTAGTGAGATTCCTTGGACTCAGGTAGGAAAGCCAAAGAAGTCTTCTCATCATGAGATCCTTAGCTTTATTATACATGCAAAGTCCCTTGTGCTATTAAGAAAGCAGGGTCACAGGTTTTGGGGATTAAAATGTTTCTATTTTTGTGGAAGGGTCATTATTCTGCTTCCCCAAACTACTGATTAGGATGATGATGATGATGATGTGATTTTTCTTTTGCTTCTTTTAAAGAGAATAAAACAAAACAGAACAAAGCAGATGAGAGGAGAACAATGCGAGTAACACAGGATTTCAAAACAAGACAACAGGAAATCAAGTGGCTACCATAATGTCTCTTGTTTTCTTTGAAATAGTTGTTCATACCTTCACACACAATAAACTAATGTAAAACAAAATAGTATAGAACCAATCAAAACAAAAGAATGAGAACCTTACAGGCCTTCAAAACCAGAAAATGGGAAATCAATAATGGCTACCATAATGTCTTTTGTTTTCTTCAAAATAGTTGTCCATGCCTTCACACATATTGAAATCAAATAATAGAAAACAGACTAAAACCAGTTAAAACAAAGAATAAAAGCATTATTGGACTTAAAAAAAAAGATGATAGGAAATCAGCAATGGCTACCATGATGTCTTGTTTTCTTCAATGTAGTTGTTCATACTATCACACATAATAAAATCAATTTTTGTAAACTCTTTAGTAGTTCTAAGCATATATAAGCCTATACATGTACCTCTGTCCTTTCTGTATTAGAGGGAAAAACAAAATAAAACAAAGTATGCGAAAAACAAGAAACAAAAGAGACAAACAAATGGCAGTAACAAAGAGCCCAAAACAATAACAATGTAGGCTTTCAAAACAAGGTGGTAGGAACATAACAAATTTTGTTGTTTTGCATAGTTATCTTTAAAAGTGATACTCAAATTACCAGATATAGACATGCAAGACTGATCTAATCCTACGAATGTTAACTGTTTTGTTCCAGGAACTAGTAGAATTAGTAGTACAATCTTAGTAATCTTAAGTGTATATATACAAATTTATATCTTTTTCCTTTTCTCATTCTTCTTTTTTCCTTTTCCTTATCTTAGTTATTTTTTCTTCTTTGAGCAGTTTCTTATCATTTCACAATATTTATTGAAGGTTTTGTATCTTATTTATTCTTTCAGTTTCTTACACTAGAGAGATAATATGATATTTACACAGGTGAGTTTGATTTATTTCACTTATTAGTATGGTTTCAAGTTGCATCCATTTACCTATAAAGGCTTCAATGTGGTCCTTCTCTATAGCTGAGTAGTATTCCACTGTATAAAAATACCACATTTTTTTTATCCATTCCTCAGTTGATGGGCATTTGGGTTGTTTCCAAGATTTAACTATTACAAATTGTGTTGTTATAAACATGGGTACACATATATCACTGTGGTATGATGTTTTCAATTCTTCTGGAAAATGCACAGAAGTGGAATATCTGGGTCAAATGAGACTTTCAATCCCAGCTTTTTAAGGAACCTCCAGACTGGTTTCCACAGTGGTTGGAGAGGTCTACACTCCCACCAACAGTGCAGAAGAGTTCCTTTCTCCTCACAGCCTCTCCAGCATTTGTTATTGGTGGTTTTCTTGATCCTGGCCATTCTCTCTAGAGTGAGATGGGATCTCAGTGTTGTTTAAATTTCCATTTCTCTAATGACCAATGATGCCGAACATTTTTTCATGTATTTATTTGTCACTTGTATTTCTTCAGCTGAGAAGTGTGCATTCATCTCAGATACCTATTTTTGGATTGGGTCTTCGAATTTTGGAGGCCTGATTTTTTAAAAATTCTTTATATGTTCTAAATAGAAGTCCTTTGTCTGAGGGCCAGTTGACTAAGATATTTTCCCAATTTGTGGGTTTTCTTTTCACTCTGTTGGAGATTTCTTTTGATATGCAAAAATTTTTTAATAAGATGACATCCCAGTTGTTGATTCTGGGAAGTATTTCCCCTTCAGTTTGATTTTTGTTCATGAATTCTGTCTACCCCTATGTCTTCAAGATTTCTACCTGCTTTGTCTTCCAGCATATTTAATGTTCCTATTTCAATATTTAGATCTTTGGTCCATTTTGACTTTAGTTTAGTGCATGGTGATATACATGAATCTAGTTTTACTTTTCAGCATATGGAAAAGCCAGGTTTTCCAGCACCACTTATTAAAGAGGCTATGTTCCTTCCAGCAAACATGCTTGGCCTCTTGTCAAAGATAAGGTATGTACATATGTTTGTAGTTGTAGTTTTATCTTCTAATCTATTCCATTGATTTTCAGGTTTTTTTTTTTTTTTGGTACCATGCTGATTTTATTGCAGTAACTTTGTAGTATAACTTCAAGTCAGGGATTGTGATGCCTCCTGCTTTGCCTTTGTTGCCCAGAATTGCCTTAGCTATTCTAGGTCTTTTTTGTATCCACATGAATTTTAGGAATGATTTCTTTAGATCTGTGAGGTATGCTAATAGTATTTTGATTGGAATTGCATTAAATCTTTATAACAATTTTCAGAGAATGACCATTTTCATAATATTTGTTCTTCCTATCTATGAACAAGGAATGTCTTTCCATTTTCTGAGATTCTCTTCAATTTCTTTTTTCAGAGTACTGTAATTTTCACTGAATAGATCTTTTACTTCCTTTGTTAGATTGATTCTTAAGTATTTCATTTTTTTGGATGCTATTGTGAAGGGTGTAGTTTCCTTATTTCTCTCTCAGTGAATTTGTTGTTTGTGTACAAGAATACTATTGATTTTTGAGTGCTGACTTTGTATCTAGCTATATTACTGAATTTGGTTATTCCATCTAGAAGTCTTTCAATGGAATTTTGGGGGTCTTCTAGGTAGAGTATCATGTCATGTGCAAATAATGATAATTTAACTTTTTCCTTTCCTATCCTTATTCCTTTTATTTCTCTTTCTTGTCTAATGGCTCTGGCTTATGTTTTCAGAACTACATTAAATAGGAGTGGTGATAGTGGACGCCATTGTCTTGTTCCTGATTTTAGAGTGAAAGCCTTCAGTTTTTGACCATTTAATATGATGCTGGCTGTTGGATTGTCATAGATGGGTTTTATCAGATTGAGGTAAAGATCATCTATTCTGATTTTCCATAGGGTTTTTATCATGAATGAGTGTTGGGCTTTATGGAAGGCTTTTTCTGCATCTATTGAAATGACCATGTGATTCTTATCTTTGACTCTATTGATATGATGTATTATACTCAATGATTTGTGTATGTTGAACCATCCCTGCATTCCTGGGATGAATTTCACTTGGTCATGGTGTGTAATCTTTTTGACGACTTGCTGCATTCTGTTTGCCAGTATTCTATCGAGAATTTTTGCATCTAAGTTCATTATGGAGATTGGCCTGTAGTTGTCTTTTCTGGTTGGGTCTTTCTCTGCTTTTGGTATTAGGGTAATACTTGCTCCCAGGAATGAGTTGGGGAGAAATGCTCCCCTTTCTATTGCATTGAAGAGCTTGAGGAGTGTTGGCATGGTGATGTGATTTTTAAGGTCAACACATCAGTATTATTTTGTTGAATTGTAGTAATCATTTCACAATGAATGTGTCTATCAAAACTATATCACATACTCTACATATACATCTTTGTATAAAAGTGACAAGAAGAATAAAATAAATACCAATTGAGCGAAAAAAACAATTATAACAAGATAACTCCCAGAACAAAACAAGGAAAAGTTAGAAGTTTTCCTCAAAGAAAGGAAAACTTTTTAATATATGAAAATTTAAAAAACAAAGCATAAAATACTGCTTTACCTTGGGGTAAGAAGTGCCTGATATGGATCTGTAGACACCTTCCACTTCCCTCTGCTTTAGCTAACTAGAGAAGCTGTGAATGCGAGTGAAGCAGACGAGAATACCCTCTCCTTAGTGTTGAAAAAGGAACTAATAGAGAGGGCGCATCCTTTAAGTTGTGTAGTTTATTCTGATGAAAGTGGTCTCCAGTAGACGCAAGTGCCTTTTGGAACCTATATCTCATGGGAAGAAGTGAAATTAAATTAAAAATCAAAGATAAAAAGGATGGTATAACTGAAAGCTAGGAGCAAGTGCAGTAGCAATTTAACTGCTTTATTATTATATTGCTAATTGTTAGCATTCTGGTTAAAATTTCATGCTTCTTTCTTTAACATTTTCCTCCAACCTTGCTGCTTTTAATGCTTGATCAAAGAAAATGTGAGATTTCTCAGAAACATATGTATGGCATTATAACCAACAGTATTTTCTTTGAATTTCAAAGTCTTAATTAATTCATCTTGTGATAACATACCACCTGAGAAGCAATTGCTAATTTTATGTTTTTTGAAAAATCTCAGCAGAGAGGATACTCGTTCTGTCCTGAATGGTAGAACATTTGAGAAATTTGAGATGATTTGATAGAGGTTCGTATAGGTAACCTTTGAGCCAATTTAAAAAAATAGGGTTTAGTTGGGTAAGAAAAGGTGGGAAGAAGTTTTAGAAGAGGAATAACCATAAATATTATTGCATTAGTTCAAAACTTCTTAGGGAGCAAACATTTTATTGTTTATGCATAACCAAATAGTTAGATTTCATTGTATTTTTTCACCATCTTGTTGCAAAGAAGCAAAAGTGATTTCCAGGGTCCTGGAAATTATGATTCCTTGGGAAGTTGATCAGACTTGATTTTGAGCAAGTCACCTTCAAGGCAAATGAAGCAAACCTCTGGGGCCACAGGGCCATCTCCGGGGAGGTGGGGTCAGACGAGGACTGGAGCCTCTTTCTGTTTCTGCACAACAGTTTCCTCTCAAATTTAGAACTGTTTATACTGTTTATTCATAAATGGAGTATGTGTTGGTTGATCCTGGGTCCCTCGCAAGGACTCATAATTTGGACAAGGCTGAGTCTGGCATTCGTGATTGGTTTGTTGTCTAGCACTGGGATTGGTGGTGTGAGTGCTGCACCCACCCAGGGGTGGAGCCGACATACAGAGTAAGGGTGGGACCAATGCCTGTCTCTATTCTCTCTTGCCTGGTGCTCCTTGCTGTTTGGCGGCTGCCATGAACGGCTGCCATGTCACCCTGCCTTGGAGCCATCTAAGTATGGACTGAAGTGCCCCAAAACTGTAAGAAATAAACCTTTCCTTCCCTAATTTTGGGCGTCAGGTATTTTGTCTCAGCAATGTGTAAAAGGTAACTAAGACAGAGGGGCAAGAGGCTAGGGATGTGGAGAGAAAGACAGAGAGGGAGGAGGAGAAGAGAGGAGAGAGGAAAGGGAGAAAGAAGAAGGAAAAGGGGAGAGGAGAGGAGAGAGGAGAGGAAGGGACGAGGTGAAAAGAGAAGAGGAGGAGGACAGGAGAAGTGAGAGCACAGAAGTGAGAGAAGAAGGGAAGAGGAGAGGAGAGAAGGGAGGAGGGGAGAAGAGGAGGGGGACAGAGAGAGACCGAGAAAGGAAAGACGTGACTCTGCCATAATTCTGGCCACACAGCTCCCTGCCTCCAAGGTGGGAGGAGGCACTGGCACGATCCCTCCTGTCTGCCTTAGTTTTGAAAAGAGGAGGTAAGAGAGCAAGAGGAGGTGAACTTTCACTGCGCAGAGAGACGTCAGACAATGTGAGTTTTAATTGAAATCATATCCCCTGCATTTTACTTTTCAAAAGCTGTTAGCGTGATGGAGGTTGCATTTTCTTGTGACTCCTATCATTACTGTCACACTGACTGCTCTGGGCAGGGGCTGAAGGTTACATGTGGGCTGTGCGGGAGGGGCTGGCAGACCTGGCCCCAATCTCGGGGTGCTGGTCCCCACCAGGTTGTAGCTGCCCAGCTTTGGACTGTTCTGTGATAACGTGGCTGCCAGCTGTGCGCCCGCCTCTTTAGGCGGCAGTGCTAATGCTGTCCTTGGCTTTCTCTTCCTTTCTGCCTCGACCTCTTGCATCCCCAGTGTCTTTTCTCTGCCCCGGGACGTGGGTGGGGCTGCCCTTTTCAGCAGCCTCCGCTGGCAGAGTTGCACTCTGGGCTCTGCAGAGTTCTGTTCTGCAAGGGGCCTGCAGCTTAGCTAGACTCTAAACCTCTGTAGGTGTTCGGGTCTCCTGGGGATCTTGCTAAACTACACTTGTGGACTCCGTGTATTCAGTGTGGGTGTGAGAACTCAGTGCAGAGCTTATCCAGGCCCCGGGTGACGCCAGTGCTGCAAGGTCACGGGCCATGCTGTGGCCAGCAAGGATTTCAAACACAGCTGGAAGAGCTGGATGCAGCCTATGCAGCGTGAACTTTTTAGAAAGAAAATCCAAGGGGAAGAAAATGCAAAGAGGTTCCTTGTGTGTGCTGAGTGCCCGGCACTACCACAGCGTGTGGAGAACACGGGAGAAAGTGAGAAAAACAATCCAGCTCCCCTCCTTGTGGTGGGGGGCACCCTGCTCGGGAAGACGAGGCCCCTACACGTGCAGCAGTCAATCCCACGCCATGTTCATTGCTGCCAAAGTGCCCCACGAGGGTAGGAAGCCATGGGCTCTGATGTTAGATGCCTGGACCCTCCAGGGAACGGCGAGGCCCTGGTTTAAAGTGCAGCCCGTTGCAGTGTAGGCGTAAGGAGGCTCACTCAAAGAGTTCCTTTCTCTGCTCCCCAACAGGCTCTGCTATCTCTCTCCAGTCCCAACTGGCTGGGAGAGAGTGGGGGTGTCCCCATGGTCACTGGCTGTGTGCTGGGACACTGGGCCGCGGGTGCCACACTGGGAGTGTCCCTATGCCCAGGAATCTGGCCAGCTCACACTTCCCTGGGTCTCGGGGGTCTCCCCCAGGTGTTGGGTGTGGAGAAGTGAGTAGACACTGTCCCAACCTTGAAGAACTCAAGCTAGTGAAAATTAAGTAAAGGCTAATAGAAATGTATGTCTTTTAAAAAGCATGGAACTAGGGATTTCTTACTACAGGCTGTAGCAGAAGCTCCTCAAAAGCAAATCAGGAATAAAAGTGGTCATAAGGAGTGCCGGCGTTTGGGGCTGTGTTGCGGGACTCCCTCCTCTTCAGGCAGCTCTGCTTGGAGAAAGAAGCCAGCACAGCCCTCCAGCCTTGCCACTCTCAGGGCAGCTAGGAAAACCGGGTGCCTCCGCTTTGTGAATGTCTAAGCTATTTAGCCTCTCCGCAGTTAGTGGTGTGAGTAGCAGGTGGGGCAGGTAACTTCGTGGGTTCAGACACTGTTGGAGCTGTGGGGTGTCGGGGCACTTGGCTGGCAAGAAGCCTCCTCTGACTTATTTTAAAGCAAGCAGGACCAACAAAGGGTTCATGCTCATGGAATTACACTGTGGGGGGAGATGGAGCCTTAACTGTCCCTGGAAGAAAAATTCTTTGTTGCCACACTCTTCTTGAAAACATTTAGCATTACAGGGACTGTGAATACAATTACTAAGAGGCTCAAAATGTTACATGGGGCCTGTGGCCGCCAAGCAGCTCTAACGTGTGCTGCGCATTCCTGCCTGGAGTGAGCCGAGAGTGTCATTTCTTTGGCTCGGGTCTTGGCAGGTGTGTAATGTGACTCCTGATAGCAGGACAACAGATTACACTTGGCCATGAGACCATTTCTAAGGCTCTTGGCACCCAAACTGTTATTACATGTCTGCAGGTGTTTAGTAATTGGATTAATGCAGAGCTGAAGGAATGTCTGCTCCCCAGCGCTGAGCAACACCGAGGACAGACAGATTCATTTCCGAGGGTGACCTGGAATGCACGATGACAGGCCGGTGCTCACACATGAGGCCAGATCTAAGTCTGACGTTCAAATGAACTGCTGTGAGCAGTCACCTTCCATAGGAAAGTTTATCCGAAGCTAAACACAGTAACAATGGCCTTGTAAGTCAGGCGGGAAGGAGCTCCAGCCAGGGTTTTGATCCTCTTCCAAAAGCAACTCAGACAACTTGAGCTTAAGCCTTCCTAGCATGCAGCTCAAGAACCCCGTAGTCCTAGGTGTATGATAATAATAATAATTTCTAAAAGACCTTGGTAAACAGAAGAGGATGCTAAGCCTCCCACTGGCAGTGCAGAGACCACACTGGTATCCCAGATCATCATGATCTTCCCGCCTAATCCCTACCTTGACTGTAAAGACGCAGCATCGCTGTGGCGGATATTCAAGGACGTGCTTGGGGAGATGACAAGCGGGGCTCGTACCCCACTGATCTCCCTGAGAGGAAGAGGCGGCCCTCCGGGGCTCTCGCCACCCTGGCTAATTGAAACTTGTGCCATCCTCAGCCCAGGGGCGATCATCTGAGTACATAAAATGTAATGGTTTGGCCTCACACAGTGAACCCCTCTCTTGGCTTTACAGCCCAGAAGGGAGGCGGGCCACTTGGAGCGAGTCCAAGGAGAAACAAGATGATAGTGAGAAGGCAGGTTTTGTGAAGAAAGGCTGAAACATCGGCGCTGCTTAGTTTCAGTCCTGGCGGGGTAACTCGTAGTTCACACTCATTATGACGGTAGGTGGTGAGGACGGAGCGGGGGCGGCGGGGATGGGAGGCCCGGCGTGGCCCGCGGAGCATCGCGTGGAGGCCCGGGGCCCCGGAGGCGGTGCGGGAGCTGGGCTGTCTGCGCGTGCAGCGGTGCGCGGGCAAGGGCGCCTCCCTGATTCCCGGAGCTGACTTCCCGACAGCCCCGAATGCCTAGGGGACAGGAAGAAGCAGGCCAGCGTTTTGGTGTGAGACTGGGCTTGGGAGGAGGGGTGGGGGGCTGTGCGGGCTCCTGGGGTGCGGCAGTGCCTGGGGCGGTGCAGGGAGGTGCTTCTGACCTGAGCAGCACCTGAGGCTGATGGTTCTGGGGGCTCTCTGGCCGACTCTCCCACTTTCCCCACGGGGCGGGGACCCTGGAAGGCGGGATGGAGTCATGGATGTGATGGAAGACTTGACGGTTGGGCATGGCAGGTGCGTGAAGAGCGGAAGCCTGGGCTGCAGCCAGTGGCCGTGAGATGCGAGCTCTCCAGGGCCCGCAGTGGGGGCGGCCTGGGCCTGCACCGCAGGGAGAAGGCGAGGTGCAGAGGAGCCCGGCCAGGCAGCGCCGGCCGAGGCAGCTTTTCCAGGGCGAGGCTGACTTCCCGGTGCCGCGCAAGGACTCAGTGCCTCCTTGCTGAGTCAGGGTTGCAGGGGTGCGCGGGGATGCTCCCGAGAAGATCCGGAGGGGCGGAGGGGGCGGCAGGCAGGACGTGGGGGAGGCAGTGGACCAAGGCCTGGCTTTGGAGGGTCTTAGGAGGTCACAGAGTAACTGGGAACCTTCCTACCCACTTTTCCAGGCGGAGAAAGAAGCCCAGATAATCAAGATAGCATGAGGAAACCGCAAGGTCGGAGACCGGAAAGCTTAATTTCAAGTCTTCCTTCCAAGGTCGCTAATGAGCGCGTGAAGCAGCTGCCCGAGGAGCTCTCGAGCAGCCTTGGCAAAGCTGAGAGCCACAGCAACCCTGGGGCTGTCGCGGACCGCACGGCTGACTCTGTTCCTTTACAGTCTGGGGCACCAGCAGGGACCTGGGCTTCTCCCCGGCCCCACCAGCTAGGCCGACGGGAGGCTCCCTGAGGTCCTGAAGGCATAGAGAGAGAAGATGCCCTGCCCCGTGTGTGCCTTGAGCGCATCCCCCGGAAGCTGTGCCCCAGCTGGTAGTGCGGGGAGGTGGGTGGTAGCCGAGGCCGCTAGGTGTCCGGGGGTGTTGGTGCTTCACTCTCAGGTCCTGAGCAGGCAGGAGCAGGTGCTGGGTGAGCCTGGCCCCTCCCCTGCGTTCTGACTCCTGTCTGCTGGGTGACATTTGCTCCTTTTGCACCTGGCCATTCACTGTTCTGCTTCTCACCAGGACACTGGCACCATGCTCCAGACCCTCCAGAACTGTGAACTGAATAAACCTATTTTCTTTATGAATTACCCAGCCCCAGGCATTTCGTTATAATGGCCTAAGACAGACTAAGACAAAGATACAGATGGGGAGGACAGCAAAGGAGGAACAACTGCCATGCGCTATTATCCTGCACTGAGGCAGACCAATCAGGTCGGGGAGTTTTAATTAAATGACAGCTTAGTGCTAGGCATGGTGAGTACGAGCGAACTGTGGTTAAGAGCTTCCAACGCTTTTGAGAGAAACGAAAGAGCCCTGCCAAAGAGAATAATGGGTTCCTTGGGAATGCTGCAGTCACAGAGGCCACTGCGGTAGGCAAGACCTTGGGCGACTGTGAAGAGCAGTGTGGCTAATACAGACATGCAGATGGGTGTGTGGTTGTGTGTGTATGCGTGCACGTGAGAACATGTGTGCGCGTGTATGTGTGTGTGTGTTGCAGGACTGAAAAATAAATGAGACTAAAGAGAGGAGAGTCCATGAGGCACTCAGAGGCTAGTTATTTGGTAGATCTTGGAACAGCTTCTGTCTGTGACATACAGGACGCATTGCTGATGTTGATGTTTTCTCTGCAAACGCACAGAGCCCTGCCACGGAGAGGAGACGGGAGCTACATCGTTTCCCCTGGCTAGGAGGCAGAAAATCGCAGTGCTCACGTTCTCAGTTCCCTCACTTTCTGTCGGTCCCATCAATGAACTGGTGTATTTTGAGGCCTACATTTGTCCTTAAGCCAGTGAAATTGGTGCTGCTAGCACAACATAAGGGCACTTTTGGGGGCTGAGGCTGAAGTGTTTGTAAGGGGATCCATAGATAGCTGGGGGGGGGGTCCCCAGGCCAGGGAGGGAAGGGCCATCAGGCTGCTCCTGCTCCTTGTCAAGTCTTCCTTTAGCACCCCTTGCCCTGGAAACCTGATAGCAAAGGGTCACTCTGCACTATTTATCTCCTTGTTTACGACATCCTGGCACAGACGGAATTATTGCATCACAGGTCAATTTTCTCACCTCTTTTAAAAATTTTATCACATATAGCAGCATGCTGAAAGATCGCAACGCTACTGGAGATTGCAAAATCACATGCAGATTCATCTGTGCAAATTCCTTCCAAAGACCTTTGTCTGCGCATTCATCTTCCTGCCGTGAGGAGCGCAGTGGCTTCTTCACCTGTCTCAGGTTTGAAAACGACTTTGGAGGAGACATCTTCCTAGATAAAGTCATAGTGAAATCTTGAAGATCTGGACTATCTTTGGCAAGAGGAAAGCTAAAATCTGAATTACCAAAAGTAAGAAAACGAAAAGGGTTTTACTCAGATCACAGCAATAGGTGTTTCCAGCTTTGTAAAGGATGTCTGGGGTATGGTTTCATTAGTAGACTGACTTGGATCACGACAAATATTATTTATGTATCTAATTAATAAAATAGTTTTTTCATAAATAAAAAGTTCTACTGTATTACCTTGTTTCCTTTGTTGATATTATTTAATCAAAATCTTTTTACCCAAAGGTGTTACACAGGTAAGTTTTGACACAGACACTGAATTCTCCAAATCACTGATATTTTGTGGTTCTCAGAAAAACACTGTGAGACACAGGCAGGCTGTCCCCTTCCTACTTTGGCCACAAAAGCGTGGAAGGGAACAGAGCAGAAAGCTGGAAAAACTTCAGTTTTAATCCATGTCCAGAATGGTAGCGAACGTTATAGAACCACAGGCTACTTTTATCGATAGTAAGAATGATCGTTTTTATTAGTTGTTAAAACCAAAAGAATCTCTCTCTAAATGCAAATGTTAAGAAGAGGGAGACAGAGGAATCTAGCTCCACACATCATAAGAGACAGTGGTTATATGTAATTCGGTCGTTAGGCCAGCAAGATTTTGAGCTATGCAGTCAGGATTGATTTTAATCCCATCTCTGTTACCTACAAATATTTAGTCTGAAAAGTACTGATTTCCTGATTTGTGAAAAGGGAATAGCAACTTTCGGGAGACAGGGCTGTTGTTGGAGGATGCAATGAGGTCGTGTGAGTGAAACCTCTCACCGTATTCCCCTTGCACGGTATTCCGAGTGTGCTGCGTCCACGTGAGTCACCATCATCCTGGGAATGTGGAGCAAAGCCAAGCTGTGGTAAGGACCAGGATGTCTCTTGAGAAGCTCTGCTTCTGTTTGCTTTTCTTCCTGCAAAATAGAGCCTGTTCCACAATTCTAAATGACAGGGAGGTTGTGATGGCTGTCATCTGAAATGTTCCCCAAAGCTCACGGTGTTGAAGCCTTGGTTTTGAGCTCAAGGACTTTTGCCATGGTTGGACGACGATGGTCCTAACCTCATCAGTGGAGAAGGGTGTGATGGCAGTATTGGATGGTGAGGAATAGTAGGTTGGGCCTAGTTGAAAGGGGTGGTCCGTGGGGATTAGCCTCGGGGACCGTGGGTGGCTCTCAGACTCTTCTGTCTGACTCTCGCATCCTTTCTGTCCTGACCGCAGTGAGGTGAGCAGCTCCCTGCCTCGGTGACTGGGCCTCAGCCCACGCCCACCAGCGACAGAGGGACAGAGGAAGTGACCACAGACTAAACCTTTGGCACTGTGAGCCAAAATTCACTTTTCTTCCTTGAAGTTGTTAATGTTACTTATTTTATCATAGTGACACGGAGCTGAATAAGGTTTGATTTTAAGGAAAACTTATGCTAAATCTTGCTCCTTTCTTTCTTACCTTTCTTTCAGAATTAATACTATGTTATAAGCGCCTGGCACTAAAGAGCGAAACTTTTCCCTTAAAAACAGAAAGTACAGTAATAGAGTAAGATTTTTGTCTTCATATTAGCTTAGTGATGCCAATATTTACCTTAAATAGAATTTTACATTGGCAACTCACTATCTTTTTAAAAAACACCTTGAGGTGGGGCCTTGTGCTGAGCAGGTACTCAAGAGTAACAAACGCAGGCGGAACTGAAGGAGATGAGGCGAGTTGCCCAGGGTTGCAAAATAATGACAGCAGCAGACATCCAAGCTCAGGTCTCCCGTGCCCTGAAAGCCTTTCCCGTAGCACCGAGCAGAGTGGAGCCGAGGAAAAGGAATCATGTGGCAGCGACCGGCCTGAGAGATGATGTCTCCTGTTAACTAAAGAGCACTGCGGCGCAGCACTGAGCTCCAGGAGCGGTCCGAGGGGCCACCACGACTCAGGCGACCGTCACCCAGTGTTCACGGAGCTAATGGCATCCACCGAGTCATCCAGAATGCGCTTCAGTCACTTCAAAATTAAAATATGTAACAAAAGCCTTGGCAATAAGAAAGCAAACCCTTTTCTTCCTTTAGTCGTGTTTTTAAAATATTTATATTAACGATATAATGAGAAACTTGCACAACGTGGTACACGGAGAGTTTACCTCAGCATTTAGAATGTGAAAAAAGATAAAGTGAAACCAGCGCTCCACAAGAAGTGTAAGCAAATGTGTACACACACGCACACACACACCTGCATGCACACGCGTGCACTCACACATGCACACATACACACATGCGCACACGCACATGCACGCACACACACATGCACACACACACACGAACGCACCTGATGGCCACCGAGCCAGAGTTGTGGGTTTACAGACTCACTGACAGGGGAAACACAGGATACAGAGAAAACATTTTTACTTTTGAAAAGTATATTCACAGGTTAGACAAAGACTTGGTAAACACAGGATTGACCCAGAGTGGTCGGACTGAGGTGACTTGGGTTTTCCTCTCATCTCTCTGTAAGAAGCGTGCACTGCATTTATAATCAGAAACAAGATACAATAAGAGAAAGCCAGGCCCGGCCTCTAGGCTCCACTGGGGACTTTGGTTGCTTCGTGCCCTCTGCGCCCTGGGAGCTCTGAGCACATGCACACAGCCCTTTAAGAGACGCCCTCCCTCAGTCCCTCTCCCGAGGGTGCTCATGCCACCCCGAGGGAGCACACTTGCCCTGCAGGCAATCCCAGTGTCACCTGGCCAGAAACTAGCTTTTTTCTGTCCCCAGCAGGGCCACATGTCTGATGGCAGCGTCTCCTGCACCAGACCTGTTTCCCCTGGGAACCGTTGTGGGCTCTCAAGTGCTTTGCGCCTTGGAAGGGGACCTCGCTGTCCGCTGGCTGGGTGGGGCAGAGGCTAGTGCTGTGGGTGTAGTGATCCTCAGCCCGTGGCTTTTCCAAAGACCTCCTCGGGCTTGGGCAGGACTTGACACGCCCGTGTTGGCCTGAATCTGCACTGGGGAGACCTGGGGATCTGCTCTGCGCTGCCACCATGAGTAAAGAGGGAGGGGAGCTCCAGCCACATGCTGGGGATGGGCCACCCTAAGTAAGCCGCGTGCCGCGTGGTCAGGGCGCGGAGGGAGGCCCTGGCTCTGAAATGGCAAGCACTGCTCTCCGCCCAAGTCTCTTCGGCCTGCCGCCCCACCCAGGAGTCCTGGCTGAGTTGTGCAACAAATCCACCGATAGACCGGGAACAAAGGCGAGTGGTGCCCCACGCTGGGGAGAGGTGGCTGTCGCGGTCCTGGGCACCGGAGTCCCAGGGCTACTGCTCCCCCAAGAGCAGACCTGAGGTTCTGACCTAAACTAAGTGCCTCTGGGAGCTTTGGGGGCCACCTTCAAAGCTCCCCTGTGCATGTGCTCCCTGCTGCTCTTCCCTTCGTTGCTCCTGCTTTGAAATGAAAAACAAAGCCACCTGTCAAAGGTGGTGATATGTTCAGACCTGTCACCCACACAGATTCAGGAAGACTTCAAAGTGGAAACTCCTCGGGTCTGATTACATTTCATCGCAGATGGTGAATTTATGCCCTGCACCCCCACCTCTGCTCTGACTTTTGGACTTTACGGTAAGAATAGACCATGCAGCAGTGTTATTTGGAGACTAATGACTTAAATGGCATTTATTGTCTCAGACTTTAGGCACTCTGGATTTCAACAGAGACGCGCTGAAACTTAGCTTCCTTTATTCTGGGAATCTGGGTCTGAGCAGCATCTGCCTACTGGAAAAGAAAACATTCTTTGACAAGGCACCTTCCAATTTCATGCCATTTCAACCTATAAAAACAGGGATACCATAGTGCAGACCATGGGAC